>OVBA01002245.1:21764-35969 GCA_900406435.1 Lepidium aucheri | reverse complement strand
ACGGTATTTAAGTTAATGCTATGCTTTTATTATATAAGAGATATATAAATTATTTTTAAATATAGTATAGTATTTCGGAAATCCATTCGGGATTCTTACTCAATCAAGTTTGGATACATATATTCCTACAATCTAAAACATGTTCAGATATTTTGTTAGTTTTGATTCGGTTCTAAAATTTCAGGTCAGATTCGGATTTGAGTATTATGTCCAGAATAGTGACACTTCCAATTCATTCATTAAATTATCTGAACGAAAAACAAGAAAAGTTGATTGGACATTAATTACTTAAGAATGTATCTTGGAATATTATTTTTTCCGACTCTTTTTCCAACTTAGAGCAATTTCAATGGGACACAAAAAACTCAAATTTGGTGTAAAATACATTCCAATATGACACAAAAACACCAAAAAAATACCAAAACACCAAATTTGGTGTAATTGCTACAGTGACACACCAAATTTGGTGTAACCCTATTCATCACACTAAAACTTAAAATATTATTATTTCTTTCTTTTTTATTTATTTATATAATTAAATAGTACCAAATTTAGTTTTTCATTTATGAATATAATTAAATGTTATCCAGACCAAATATTATAATTAATGTAAATTTTAAATTAATTATATCAAAATATAGTTATAATTAATGTAAAATTTTAATTGTAGTTATATTAAAAATTAACTTAATCTATAAAAATTAATTAATTGTAGTTAACTTTTTATATAATTAAAATTATTTTAATTAATTTAATATTTTATTTTATTTAAAATATTAGCTCATAGATAGATTTTGATTAAGATTAAAAATACAAATAAAATTTTAACTAAAATATTGAAAACATCACATTTAGAATACAAATTAAATTAAATATGATATATATGATTTATGTATCTTATATACTTTTATAATCTATTTAGTGCAAATTTCTACAATTAATAATTAAATAGTTATAATAATAATAATTTGTATTTATATAAATTTTTAAAGGTTTAAATTTTTATTTAATTCTATTATATAAAGTTGAATTCCAAAGTTACTCATTAAGAGGATGATTCCACGTGTCAAAATCCAACGGTCATAAAGTTTTCTGTATTTTTTTTTAAAAAAAGATAAAACAGATTTTTAAATAGATTTTCTCAATATTTAGTTGTATTATAAAATAATTATCTTTGATCATAATTCCAACTGAATATAATTATCTAAATATTTATAAATAACTATATATACATGATCCCAATGTAAAAATCATATCCCATTATATAAAGTTGGATCCCAAAGTTACTCATTAACAGAATGATTCTACATATCAAATTCCAACGGTCCGAAATTTTTGTTAAAAGTTGATTTTTGTCGAGCATAAATTAGCTCAATCCACTCAAATTGAAATATTAATTGGAAAGATTTGTAGTTGGATATTATTTTGGTAATTCCTGGTAAGTTTGGTATTTATTTAACCATTTTCTCATAAAATATGTCAAAACTTTGTAACTTTACATAAATTTCCATAATATTTGGTAGAGGTAATTAACTTTATTAATTAACCATGTTTTATTAATTATCGGCCTGTTTACCATAGTTTGTAACATATGATGTAAAATGTATATTGCCCATTGGGCTTTCAATAAAATGAGACGGAAAGAAAAATCATGTTTTAAAATAAAATAAAAAAATCTCTTTCGTTATGTAAAAGGTTTTTGCTACAAAGAAGAAATAGCAGGAGGGAAATATTGTTCACCGAGCAAAATGTAGCCTTGTACGTTGAGTAGTTATTAAGTGACCTCAGAGAGAGCCTCTTTCCCATTGACTCCTTTTTGTGTAGGTCCAATGGACCCTCTCTTAGGCTTTTGCCACCTTAATATTTTTAGATCAGTGAGTATAGTGACAACTGACAAATTATTCACAACACAACAAAACCTGTTAGTCAATTTAAATTATAAATCTATTTGGATCCCCAAGGATTGTTCCCTCAAGAGTTCGTTTCAAAGATTGGAATAATCATTCACAAATGGTCAATTTGCTCCAATTTTTTATGCACCTTTTAAGGACTTTGCTTGAACGTTAAAAGGTCACAATACATAATATCGTCAGGTTAAGACCAAAAAAAAACAGAAGCAGAGCATTAAACCGAAAAAGAAGAAAACATTTAAAGGAGAAGCTAACTACTACTAAATGTGTTTATGTCTTGTCTGGCTTACCTATGAACTTAATTACTCAACTAAAATTGTAGCCACGGTTGCGTTTCTTCACCATCCTCCACCGCCACTCTTTCGGCTGCTCGGTTCAGCTCCCCAACCAGCTTCTCCATCGGTCTTTTTACTACCAGATTCATTTCCCCAACCGCCATCTGCACTGCTCTTTTTACTACCAGAGTCGCTTCCCCAACCACCACCACCAGAGTTACCACCACTACCGCCAGAGTTACCACCCCAACCGCCACCACCCCCGCTGCTACTTCCCCAGCCTCCAACTCCAGTTCTGGTATCATTGTTACCCCAATCCCCGTTATTATCTTGTCTGTCACTGCTCATATCATCCCTCCGTCCTCTGCCTCGACCACGACCACCACCATATGGCCTTGGTGCTCCACTTGGATGCCCATCACGTCCACCACTTCTGTAATCACCGCCCCTCCCTACAATACATTTTCATAATTCCTTAAGAGTGCATATGAAGAATCATAATCTTAGATAACAAATTCTTCTCTACATCAAAGATCAAGATTGATAGAATTTGAATTAAAACAAAAGCTATCACACAAGGGCTTGTGTGTGCAAGCCGGCAAGTTTAAAATCAATTTTGAAATGCGTTACCTGAACCTGAGCGATCTGAGTTTCCTTTCCAGCCTCCTTCATTCTGAGAACTACCCCAACCACTTCCTCCTCGGTCTGCTGGGCTTCTCATCGGTACCATAGCAGCAACAGACCTGATCGATGGCACTGATTCTTGTAATGGGTCATCAATGTGTCTCTGGAAGTAGGCCACAAGCCTATCAATGTCCTCAAACATTCTTTTCCTGAACTTGAATCCCTTGGGATATAGACCTATATACTCGTGATGTGGATTTGTGCTCCTTATGTAAGATAGTATAAATGTTCCTGGATGTTCATGCGAAATTCCAAAACAATAAACTATTCTTCCAGGATTTTCGCCCTTCTCGATCCTAAGAAGGTCATCTACTTCTGATTTGGTCCCCTTTCGGAATTTCCGATAGTTGAGCATGGTCTTCAGATGAGATACCAAAGGATCAACATATCGATCCATGACCTGCACTTACAAGATGATGTTGTTACCATTACTTAACGATGCATCAAATTGGATCAAAAGAAGCTTGCAAAAGTGGGAGGAACAATTAATGTGCTCACTGAAAGTACAACTCGATTTATAAAAAGATGTACCTCATCTAGATCCTCGAAGGTGTCCTCTCCTATTTTCAGGGTCTTCCCAATACACTGTAGGCTTGTGATGTCCTTGTTTTCTTTCCCACCTTCCACTATCTCCTTGTGAGCGTAAACTCCATCATAAATTTTGAGCGTCAAAGTCAAAAAGTTGAGTCCTCGGGAACTTGGACGGACAATGCTTTCTCCAAAGTCTTTGTCCGACAAATACTGTACATTGCACCAACAAGTAAACTTAGAGATTTCCTTAAAAAACATCAAATGCATTCAATAAGTACCAAACGGAAAGAAGCACACCTCTGTTGCTTGGTCAGCAGAGATATTCTGAAACCGAGGATGAACAATCATCCGAGACTTAAAATGCTTTCTCACCAGCTCTTTTTCCTTTCGAGCTTTCTCTTTTACAATCTGAAGACTATTTCTATCCTCTTGGTAATACGGATCCACATTCTGGTTATGCTGGTGTCTGTTGTTTCTCATTTCACTTTCTTTGCAAACAAGGAACACTTGATACCTGTTCTTTAAAATTGACTTGATCTTGCATGTCAGGATATCGCCTTCTTTCAACCGCTCTGACAACTCAACAATATCTCTCCCATCATCTGAGAAATCTTCCTTCGAAAGCATCCCAGTTAACCCAGAATCTAATACACATATGGCTCTTCCACCCTGCAATCTCCGAACACTAGCCTGGACGATTCTGCCCTCAGCTATGGTGTCTTCAGTTTCACCTGAAATCATATAAAATTCTTCATCTGGACTTGGATCTCTATACGGTATCCGCCAATCCTGGAAACCACAACTTAATTCTCTCATGATATTGCTATATGTTTCCTTCTTGTTCTCCCGTTTCTTGCTGGCAAGATACTCATCAAGGACAAGTTTTCTCAAAGAGGCTGGCCGATCTCTCACATGCTCAATTGCCATCTCTATTGCATCTTCATCATCATTTGAATCACCTCTGACATCTTGATCATAAATATCTTTAGCCAATTCTTGTGCAAGACTATATGACTCGGGATGTATCCTGGTGTCATCCAATAAGTCGATAAATTGACTGCTACTAGCAGCCAGCCCACTCCTGCGGATGCGCAAGAAACCAGCTGCATTTACAAAAACTTTTTTACCAAGCCCATGCATTATCAGGTCTTTGCGAACAAATATTGAACCAGCTCTTACAAGCGACCTCTGCAAGGACGCAGCTTTCCTCGGCCCTAGTCCAGAAATGAACTGTAAAGGAGAAAAAAACCACTCATGGCTAGCTGCCAAGTTAATGTCGATTCCAACCTGGTTTGTTATGTCAACCATAACCTGTTCAACCATTCCATACTTCTCATCTACCTGAAGAAAATTCTCCAAGGGATGAAGCTTCCACGACAAAATCTCCCTACCTGGACCGCATAGAGTGGCCACCATTGCTAATGGGTTCTGGAGATAGCGTCCAAGAGCCACTGCACGTTTCACAATACCTGATTGCTGAGGTAGCTGTTCACTGGAGATTCGAGAATTTTCATACAGCCTAGGAAGCGATTCATCCACATAAACAATGCTTAAATCATCCATCCCATGTCCGACATCTCTAGGCTTTTCCTCCACCATCTGGAATATGACCTGATATATAGAATAAAACATAACCAAATGTTACTATGTAAGGTAATCGCAACAAAAGTTAAAATTTACAACGAGAAAATATTGCACAAAGTCGGAAGATCCTGAGAGACTAATCAGGTAAAACCATAATATACGTCTATCTAAGCATCAAACTCAGGGTATGTACGGTGCGCATTAATGTGAGACAAGGAACAGAGTTCCATTATGGTACATGAATCCTTACCTCATAGATATCATCCTTCAGACGAGTACAAGACAAATTGACAGCTCCTAAAGCCACTACATGGGGTTGGTGATCCATCATAAACTTTAAAACACGATCCTGGTCACTCTTTTTACGTTGTTGATCATTGACATTTTGAGATCGCAATGTGAGGGATCCAGCATAAAGCACATCGAGCACCTCGCCTGATGAGTCCAGCATCACAAACGTATTTGGTGGTTTTCCAGGCCCCCAACAACAGGCCATGACCCTCGGTGCAGTTTCTTCATCTGAACTAATGTCCATATCCTTCTTTTGATATGGCCCTGCAGACACCTTGTTCCATAAAGCCTGTCCATATTCTGAAAGCAACCGACTCTTAGCTCTGCTCGTTAGCAAGGATCTAGCTTCTTTCTCCATTGATGGCAACAGAAAAGCATGAAGTGCATCCTCCAGAATCAACTTTCTTTGCTCATTCCAGAGTTGAGCATACTTACTAACACCGACACTTAAGTAGTGTTCATTGCAGTCGCTACTTAGCCTATTCATGTAATTTTCAGGCAGCTTGAAGGTTACTTGAATAAGTTTCTCCTCTTCTGCCTTCTGAATGAGAAGCCATTGTGCACCCTCAAACTTGCTCAACGGCTTTTCACGTAACCACTTCACTCCAGAAAACTGATGGAAGGAATCTATTACTGTATTTCCATCTGCGGTTGGACTAGTTGAGATTACTGCATTCTCCATATAAATGCCACGGACATACTTTTTAACTGATGGCTCACAACTTATCTCAACCGCAGCCTAGCAGGGAAAATTTAGATATCTCAGCTAGGAAAATTTCTGGTCGTACTAGATCCAGCTAGATAGTAATAAAAAAGAAATTTCTATATTGACCCAAAAAAAAAAAAGTTCAATACAAGATTTTACCATATGCCGTGCACCCTTCAAAACAGCTTGAGGATTTTCAAACATTGCGCACACAAAGTTCATTGCCATCTCTTCTGGTGTTTCCTTTGCATCTTCAAGCTCATCAACCTGCAACTCAAGCAGCGTCAGAACTGTCATTCAAGTACAAAATGAGGATCAGACAATATGAAACCATACTGACCAGTTTTTCAAGGGATAACGCAAGTCCCAATTGCTCAGCACTATACCCAAATTTGTTTGCGACCTCCCAGAGCCCAGCTTTGCTGCAGACACTATATTGTGATTTCCTCTTCGGTCTCTTGTACTGCCCTTCATCAACACCAATTTCACCAGGAGGAAAATGCAAGTTGAACTTGGAATCTACATCATCAACTTCTCTTTCTGTTTCTGCAACTGTAAGAGACTTAATGACTGATTCAAAAAGATATTGATTCAGAGCAAGCCTAGTTTCATCATAGACCCTCCTAGATTCTTCTTCGTAGCGTTTAGTGTAGTAACCATGCAACGCCATTTTCCGTTTTCGAAGAAGGAGCCACTTCCTATCCAAGTCCTGTATCATCCAGAAGACCTACATTGGCAAATACTTCACATTAATTCACCAAATTTCCTCAGACATACATGTTAACCAGAGTACTTGTCGATTATTCATATAAACTGCTTACCTTATGCCACTTGGTCTCAGGTTTCTTGTCTATATTGGTGCCATCAACATCAGCAGTGTCCAACAAGCTCCGGCATTGCTCTTTTCGGTACATAGCGATAAATGGTATCTAGAATAGACAGAAAACATTAGCATACTAAAAAACGCATCATGGAAAAAATCCAAATAAATTAATAGATCCAAAAACCTCCAATTTCTGCACATGATGTAGCTCCAAAAATTTTGCAATGTCATCCTTATTAACTGAGAGACCCCGTCCACCAAAAGTAGGAAGTCCTATATCTGATTCTTTAAGGAGAGAAGCAAGTTGAGCATATATCCAATTACTTTCTTCCTCAATGCTAATTTCATCCACAGGAGGGCTTCCGGTGCTTTCTTCAGATATCTGTCAAAGTTTACGAGACATCTTTATATCTACCAATGAACAAATATTACATAGACCAAAAGCACAAATAGAGAAAACTAAAACAGATAATGCACCTGCATTCTCTCAGGAATATCAAGCTGGCGGATATCATCA
Source organism: Lepidium aucheri (assembly GCA_900406435.1). Classification (NCBI taxonomy): domain Eukaryota; kingdom Viridiplantae; phylum Streptophyta; class Magnoliopsida; order Brassicales; family Brassicaceae; genus Lepidium; species Lepidium aucheri. Next base: position 28,648 of record OVBA01002245.1, on the reverse strand, counting down.
TCTTTCCCAGTCATGTACTTCTCAGAAAGAACAGTTGGTTCAAACTCGTCTTCAAGCCTTCTTTCCATCCTTTCACTAGATGCCAAACCCTTTTTACGAATTGTCAATAATTCGTCAACATCACCAAATATTTCATTGGCATCTCGCATAGCACTAACATCAGATCCCTGCCTGAATTTCTTTTTCTTTAAGTTTCCCCTGAAAAATAAATTGATTAAATCAGAAAATATACGTGACAAAAGAAATACCTAAAGATCGCAAGACAGAAAAACAATACCTTTTAGGAGGACCAAGTCCATCATCTTCATCTACAATAAAATCTGCCATTTCATCCTCGCTTCCAACTACATCTTCTTCCACAACTAAGTCTTCCTCATCACCTACATCGTCATGTGGATCTACTAGACGCAAATAGCAAATGGTCAACTATATGCCAACGGTGAACATAAGAGTATCAGAAGGCACAAGAGAACCTACCATCGACATCATCAAACAGCCCGTCTTTGATCTTATCCTCGGCACTTCTTCTAGCCCCACCACTCCCATCAAAGTCATCATCAGATGATCCTCCCTGACCACTTTCCCTTTCCCTCTGAGCTTTCTTCAAGCGCTTATACTTTCTCTGTCATGGTTCAAGAAAAATAAATGAACATGCATTCGTACAGCAGATATAATTTGAACGTACATGCCAAATTGGAGATAGTTATATAAACAGATGACTAACCTTTTTGAAATTGACGTTGTTATCTTGGAGAAGCAGATAATCATCTTCATCAAGATCTTCATCCCTATTATAATCATCACACGTGGAAGTTAATTAGAAAGAGCAACAGGCTTGCAATAGTTCATTAAGCAGTACTATAACTTATCACAAAAGATGCATATTAAAACCACAAATAAGCACTAGTGGAGGAGTAAAAAAAATCTATATCAGGAAACGATGAAATTCAAGAAAACAGGTAGGTATATTATATTCACTTCTTCCTTCGTTTCTTCTTCTTTTTCTGCTTTTCCTCATCGCTATCTTGCCTCTCTTCTTCTTCTTGTTCTTCTTCTTCTTCTTCATCACCATCACCCACTATGAACCCATCATCCTCATACTCATCCTCGGCTACAAAACATTTATACAGATCTCACATCATGGAACAAATATAGCCTGAACTAAAGTTCAAGAGACTAAAAAAAATCCTTAGCTGACTTTAACCTAAAGCGAAACATATGTGAAACTCAAAGCTTAATATACAGAAACCAATGACGTCTGAAAGGAACCTGAGAAGTGAATTCCTCTTTGTATAATCAAGCATCCATTTGAGACAGAGAAGATATTAACTAAAAGTAGTAGAAGTATCGGACTTTTCCAGCAGATAAACATCTAAGAAAACATATGTTTACACAGAATGTTTCTTTCGACTCATCAGATTCTGATTTCCTGACTGTTTTTGCGTCACCAAACGCATTGATTACATGCCCTAATGGAGCAAAATGCATAGATTATAAGACGATGAAATGCATGCACCTCTGTACTAAACCAAGTAACACCACTTATTCCCTCAATGCAATCTAAATACATAGTAAGCAATAATCCCGATAGACCAAAAAGCAAAAAAGAAGCTGCAGAAATATCAAAATGAATTGAAATAAGAACACCCATTTTTTCACTCGGAGAATCAAGGATAAAGCGCGTACCGTCATCATCTTCCTCATCATCATCGTTGTCTCCGTGCTCAACTGGGTCTCCATGAATCGGCTCCTCCTCCTCATCCTCGAGTTCATGATCCTCTGTGAGGAGAAGAAAAAGATTCAAGAATTTAGACAAATCACAAGGAAAAAAAAACTTGGGAAAGTTACGGCGTTTCGTAGAGGAAAAATTAGGGTTTGGACGCAGAGAGATTTAGGTACCTTCATCGTCAGAGATTCTGTTCCTTGCCATGCTGATTTCAACAAATTAGAATCTCCGATGACGCAGAATCAAGCCCTGGAAACTGAGAAAACGTAGATTGTAAGTATGGTTTCTGAAATCGCGAAGAGAAAGGGGAAGAAGAAGGTTTTCGTAATTTCTAGGGCTCTTCAAAAAGCGAACTCGAGAGAGCTAAGGTAGAAGAAGAGAGAGTTGGTAAAGTTAGAGGCTTACCAGTGTGGTTATTCTGAAGCCAAAGGCAACAAGGACCTTGAAACGCAAAAGTGAAATTGAAGAAGAAGACGGAGAAGGCGATGGAAATTCCAAGTTTATAGTGAGATTTGCCTCGATTTTTTGTTCCTGCGTTTTACAAATGATTTTTTGGGTCAAAAATATTTAAAACAAAAAATAATCAAATTATCTTTGTTGTTTTTTCTTAAAAAATTATTTTTTGAAAACAAAATATTTTTGAACATGACTTTTTGTGATTTTTCGGTTTGAGCAAACCCTCAAACTAATCTAATAGATTTATCCCAAAAACCAAATTATAAGATATCACATTAACAGTTTGTGAATTTTCTGATCCAGTATCAGGTTTTTGATGGATTTGTTTCCATGAGAAGAAGTAAGAAACTACGGAAATTATCATTTCTTACCACTTCACTTGGAAATAGAATTTATGAGATAGAGTTTTATACGTATTTACTAGTCCTGGGCATTCAGTTCTTCGGTTCGATTCTTTCGGTTTTTGGTTCTTTCGGTTCTGAAAAAATAGTAACCAATGGATACTTATTGAATTTCGGTTCATTTTGGTTTCGGTTCCGGTTCTCTCGGTTCTGAACTCGAAGTAACCAATAGATACCTATTCAAATGTGGTTTTTCGTTTGGATATTTCTATCTAATTTCTTTAAAAAAAATCAAATTATTAAAAAAACATAAATTTATTATATAAATTGAATATATTAGTATTTTTAAGTAGTTGTGGTTCAAATAGACTAAAATTTTTGGATTTATACTTATAATTTTGGATATTTAGACTAGTAAATTCTATATAAATAATTATTTTGAAATATATAATTATGTTTCGGTTCTTTCGAGTACTCATTCGGTTCTCGGTTTCATGCCTGTTTGGTTCCGGTTCTTGAATTTTGCAACCATTCAGTTAGTTAGCTGGTTCCAGTTTGGTTCGGTTCCTTATGTTTCGGTTCGGTTTGGTTTAATATTTTAGTTCCAGTTTTTATGCTCAGGACTAATATTTACCTGATGAATAATGAGTCTTTTTTGGATTTTTTTTTCATACTCCTAATTTAACTAACTTTTTTTGTTGAAATATAAAATTTATTTATCAACAAAAAAAGTTATATACACAGAAAATGAGCTGAAGATAAAATCCCGTCAAAGAATAAGAGATGTTTATTGAAGGGTATATCTACTATATAATAAAAAGAAAGCATTTTGAAAGAATTCCTTTCGAGTCAATCATATTTACTCATAATGTCATTAGGGATTTTATTTAATTACTATGATTTGAAATTTTTAGAAAAGTTAGTAATGTAATAACCTTAGTTCTAATCATCTACATCACACCATATATAGTTAGTGTGGACATATATTGAATCTTCTCTATATTTGATATATAATTCATCCGAAATCTTATTATTAAAAAATCTTTAACAAATTCCTATCTTTATGACCAATTATAATTATTTTCCTTAAATAAACATAAAATATCCTAATCATATCCTAATTTTTGGAATTTAATATTAAATATTCTTAAAATTTTCTTTTTCTTAAATAACTATAGAATATCATAATTTTCGGAATTTAATTTTAAATATTCTTAAAGTCTTAATTTTGTTTCCTTAAATAACCATAGAATATCCTAATTTTCGAACTTAATTTTTGGAACTTAATTTATTTTTTTATGTACATTCATTCGAATATTCTTATTTTAACTTGCTAAGAATATCTACAATATTTTAAAATCTTAAAACCTCTTATGTTCTTAAAACTTACCAATTTAGAATTCAAAATATAAATTTTTCATAATTATTGAATCATATAAAGTAAATATAGAAAATTATTGCTTTAAATATATTTTCGAATAAATGCTCAATATATGCTGACTAATTATTTTTAAAATTTACATATTTTACACAATACAATCCTAATTTTCTTCCTATAAAAACAACTCTAATCGACCTATTTCTCACCATATTTTGTCATTCTATATTTTTTAATGATGTTGTTTTGTGACTACAGGCTGAAATCATCCAGAGAGCATAAAAAATCAATGTGACTTTTTATACTAAGGAAGACATAATACCCATGTAAGTAACTTCCATATTCATCTATATGTATTTGTTTTATGGGAGAATTTCAAAAATGCCCTTTTTGACATGCCCCTTTTCAAAATTCATCATTTCATTTGGAAATTGGGAGAGAGAAATAGACATGAGGGGGCACTTTTTGAAAAGGGATATATCAAAAAGGGCATTTCTTAAAATTCCTCTTGTTGTTTTATTATGTAAATTTGAAAGTTAAACTCTTTACCAATTACCATTCACCATTATTATTCATTTTCTCAATCTTTTTGATACGAGCAAACATCACAACTCCAAACATTCATTAGAAAGTGTAAATGTAAACACATTTTTTTTGTTATTTATTTAATTTTTTGTATAAATAGTAATCTTATAGTTTTTGTAGGCTCAAAAAATTCACTAGAAATAATATGGTCAACAACTTCAACAAGGTACATAAAAATTATAATTTTTTATTTTATTTTGTTCTTTTAAGTGTAATTTATAAAAATATTTCATTTCTATTTTAAAAGACTTTTTATTTATTTATTTTAACTATTTTGTTTCTATTTTAAAAAAGTTAATTTATATATGAATTCTTTATTTTATATCATAAATGACAATATAATATGTATTTAAATGTTAACAATATATATTTTACCAAATTCAGATTTTTTAAAATAGTTTTTGTTTTCATAAAACATATATATACAATCATATAGTTGAAGTTATTAAAATATATATATATATATATAAATAATACAATATAGCTAAATGTTTTGGAAATAGGATATTTTCATAATTTATATATTATCTAATCTAATTATATTGGGAGAATTGCAAAAATACACCTCAAAGGAGGATATTTTCATCACTCCCTTTAATTTTTGGATATTTTTAATAAATGCTTCTTATTATGCAAATATGACCAAAATACCTTTATATTATTATTTATATATTTTTTTACAAACATTTTCTCGCCAAAAAAATTCCCGCCAAAATTCTTTTTTCCCGCCAAAAATTTTCCGCTTTACGAAAAAATTTCCCCCAAAAAAATTTATAAAAGAGTTTATAAAATTTCTTTATAAGATAGTTTCTAAAATTTATAAGGCTTTATAAGAGAGCTTTTAAAATTTATAAGGTTTTATAAGAGACCTTATAAAATTTATAAGGCTTTAGCTTATATAATTTATAAGGTTTTATAAGATAACTTATAAAATTTATAAGGTGTTTATAAAAATTTATAAGGTGCTTATAAAATTTAATAAGGTATTTACAAAAATTTATAAGATAGCTTATATAAATTCATAAGACTTTATAACAGACCTTAACAAATATATAAAGTTTTATAATAGAACTTATATAATTTATAAGGCTTTATAAGAGAGCTTAAAAAATTATAAGGTATTTATAAAAAATTTATAACTTGCTTATCAAAATTTATAAGGCTTTATAAGAGAGCGTATAAAATTTATAAGGTGTTTATAAAAAATTTATAAGGTGTTTATAAAAATTTATAAGGCGTTTATAAAAATTTATAAGGTGTTTATAAAAGTTTTGTAAAGATTTATAAGCGCACTTATAAAAAAATTTTGGCGGGAAATTTCTTTTTTACCGCAAACTTTTTTTTTGAAATTTCATAAAAAAAATTTTTGGCGGGAAAATTATTTTTTTGGCGGGAAAAGTTTTTTTTTCCGGGAAAAATTTGTAACAATTTTATTGTGGGTATTTTAGTCATTTTTATATTAATAAGGGGCACTATTGAAAAGATAAATGTTAAGGGGCATTTTTAAAAAACGGTACACTAAAAGCTTTAAGTACAATCCAAAACAATAACTTTATATTTAGAAAAATAAATAGGTAATTTAAGTACAATCCAAAACAATATATATTATTATCTCTTTTTTAATCTTAAGTATTTTAAATTTTATTATTTCATATTTATTTAAAATTTTAAATATATGTCAATTGAACGAGGCTAATATTTTTTAATTATTCATTTTGATTTTGAAATATTTCATGTTTTACTATCCAATAAAAATATAAAATAAGTGTTCTCTCTTTAAAAATTCCTACGAATATAAAATATATCTTTTGAGAATTTTCCTTATATACAAATTTTTATATAAAAATATATACAACTGATTAAATTTACCATAAAATGGATAGAAGCAATCCAAAATTCATCCAATAGGGCTTCTTTGTATGTCTTGGGTTCAATTTTTACACAAAACAAGCATACTCGATCGATTCAGCAACTTCTTGCTTCTGTGTCATGAAAGCCATCAACGCTGCATTCCCAGCAAGCTGTTTGAAATCAATCTCCTTTCCTCGTGTAACTCTTCCCCCCTGAATCTCTCCTATAACATCTTTAGAGGAGTGATCCCGATGCACTTGAGGAGGAACATCAACTTGTTCTGTAGATCGAACACCTGAACTAGACTCTACAGACTGTTGAGGCTCATCATTTTCATCAAGTTGCTGAAGTGTCAGTCGAAACATGGAAGCATCATCAAAGACCACGTTCACCGTCTCTTGACACATTTGAGTGAATAAGATCAAAGTAGTTATCATACACAGTGGATGATTTTGGAAATATAGTTTTGCAATGTTTACCAAGAATGCAAGCCTCATAATTGTCATTTTTAAATGAAACATTAGGTAATAGTAAAGACAAAGCCTTA
>OVBA01002245.1:0-20823 GCA_900406435.1 Lepidium aucheri | reverse complement strand
GATCCGCCGTGGAGGGCCTTAGCATCTCAAGTTCGGCCCAATAGGACCTATGCTTCCCAAACCATTGGGTAAACTCCATTCCTTCTTGCTTGAGGTTGCTGAGTGCCTTCTTGACCTCATACACACGGCTAAGGTTGGACAGATTTCCATACACTTGCTTGAGAGAGTCCCATAATGTCTTAGCACTCTCACAAGGTGAGTAGGCTTCATGGATGGCGGGGTCAAGTGAACTTTGTATAATGACCAGAGCAATTTGGTCATCTTGACACCACTTAGCTTCATCTTCACCAATAGTTACAGCTACACCTGAACCTCCTTCACCCTCTTTTGCCTTCCCACTTACATAAATCGCTTTCTTTAGAGCTCCAAGTTCAACATGAGCCCAAAGCCCTCGATTTTTCAACACACTAGTGATGGTTCTTGACCAAAGTAGGTAGTTTACACCCTTCAGAACCACATGAGCACCAAGAAATTTCAAATTATCCATCAGAACCTGAGAGTACACTTTATTACCCAACGAACAAAAGAAAAGCTTCAAGAACAACAATGGAGTTTTTCAGAAAAGATAAGAGATCCTGGGACCTTTAGAGAGTAAAAAAACACTAGCCTTGGATGAACATGGGTCTGATACCATGAATGATTTCAAAGAAAAGAAGAGATTGTTGCGGAAGAAAAAAGATTGAGAGAGTTTGAGAGAGTTTTGGGAGAGAGAGAGAGATTGAGAGCAGAATATGAAGAGAGAGAGTTTATTTTCTCTTAATTTTGAACTGAGATACATGGACACATATATATACACGTGACCCTTGCTAGGGTTTACTTACAATAATAATAATAAAATATTATGTGCACAACAAATATCTTGTGACTCTTCTATAAGAGGAAAGATTCGGTCCTCATTAATCCCAAGGTGAGTGTGACAGCACCTAACAGTTTGAATCTCTTCTCCATAAGCCCACATGTGACTTTTACTAGCTTCCAACGGTTGGATTAGGCTGAGAAGAGAGTGTGTTTGGCAACACAGATTATTTTGAATAAATCCATGTGTTTGGTTACACACAAACTTATTCCACCCTTGGTTACGTGTGTGTCTTGCTTGCAGCTCAAGTATAGTGTCCTTGACTCATACTTAACCTATTTATCTCAATAAACAGCCTATGCCCAGAAGTTTTTAGGTGCATTACTTCTATGCAACATTGCTCTTGCCATCTCCTGCAATGTTCTTTTCTTGCGTTCCACAACACCATTCTGTTGTGGTGTTCGTGGTGCTGAAAACTGATGATCAATACCTTGTTCTAAACAAAAAAGTTTGAATAGATCATTCTCAAACTCACCACCATTATCACTTCAAATGAACTTGATGCCTTGACGTTCATTTTTAAGTTGAAGTGCTAAGATCCTGAAGCTATCAAAAGAATCACTTTTCTCACGAAGAAAACGCACCCATGTGTATCTGCTGAAATCATCAACCAAAACAAGAATGTACTTTTTCCCAGCAATACTTTCAACTTGAATAGGGCCCATCAGATCCATATGAACAAGTTCCAACAGACTCTTGGACCTAACATCCGGAACAGACTTATGTTGAGTCTTAACCTATTTTTCCATGTTACAAGGACCACATACAAACTGCTGATGTGTTCCAAGCTTTGGCAACCCTCTGACGATCTCTTTGTTAGATAACTGCGTCATAGCCCTAAAATTCATGTGACCTAGACGTTGATGCCAAATTTGAGCTTCACTTTCTGATTTTGCAACCATGCAATGTGAACCANTGAACAGTTCCTTTCTCATCAACAGCTCGACATTCAGTTCTTGTAAAAATAACATCAAGTCCTGTATCACACAGCTGGCTGATGCTAATTAGATTTGCTTTTGGTCCATCAACAAGGAAAACATTTCGAAGTTTTGGTTCTGTTGAACTCCCCGTAGTCCCTTTGCCACGAATTTTTCCTTTAGCACCATCACCAAATGTCACTTTTCCAGCTGTGACCATCTCAAGATCTTGTAGAGAACCTTGTTCTCCTGTCATATGTCTTGAGCAACCACTATCAAAGAACCACTTGCTCATTGAGTTACTATTATCACTTTTCTCAGCTGTGAATGCCAGTCTGCAGAACAAATCCATTTTCTTAACCCAAATCTAGTTTCCGTTTTTACCATTGAAAGTAAACTTTCGTTGTCTCCAAATCCACTGAACCCTAGATTGAAGCTTATAACACTGATATCTCATATGCCCTTCTTTGCTACAATACCAACACTTTACTGGATGATCCCAATGCGATCCATAATACTGAGTCTTCTTAGATTTCCATCCTAGACCAGCTCGTTGTTGGTGATGTTGGTGCCGTATTCCACCTTTTTGCTGCAAAGGTTTGAATTGATCTACATTTTCTGATGAACCAGTAGCCTTTACAAACTTCATCTCTATGGATTCCTTCCCCTTATAACCCAAACCAGAGCTATCATTTGATGTTCTTCCAACAGACAATAAATAGTCTAAATCCTTTGTTCCTTTAGACAGCAATCTGATCTGCTTCATCTGCTCAAACAATCTGCTTTCCAGATCTGCATTCTTAGCTTTGACATCTTTAAGTTCATTCTCAGCTTGTTGCAGTTTTTCAACAACACCCTGTTTTTCTACCATCAGACGTTTATTTTCGTCTTGTGTTTTAACCCATGAAGTCACCAACATGCCCATCTTATCTTATGTAGTCATATCAAAATTGTCATCAGACTCTGAATCGTCTGTATCAGTTCCTTGATGTTCAGCAGGAATCTGATTTGTAAGAGCCTTCTGAACTTCGAGAATAAGGTCGGTGTTTTCTACTTCTTCCCCGTTGTCATCCATTTCCACAATGCCAAAATGAGCTACAAAGTGGTTCAGAATGTTATCATCCTCATCACTATCACTATCAGTATCACTCAGAGTTGTGATTACTGATTTTCCACTTAATTTTGACAGGCATTTGTTCTTGGTATGTCCATATCCCTTACACTCAAAACATTGTATAGCCATCTTCCTCTTGGCTGATGGATATGCAGATTTAAAGTGTCCATAACCTTGACATTCAAGACACTGTTTGTCAACTTTGTAGTTGTCTCTATCAACTGTTGGCTTAGCAGACACCTGATATTCTTTCCTTTTCTCTTTTTCAGTTTTCCGAAGGAACTTTTTAACAAATAATCCAACTTTCTCTTCAAGATTTTCAACTGACTCCTGTTGTGAGCTATTTTTTCAGACACAAGAGCAATACTCTTACCTTTAGTAGTCTCTTCCTTTGCTGTGATCTGAAGCTCATATGCGTGCATCATACCAACAACTTGATCATATCTCATTGTGTCAGAGTCCTGTGACACTTCTAGAGCTGATCGATGACCATGGAATTTAGTTGGAAGACATCTTAAGAACTTTTTAACGAACTTCTTGTCTTTTTACGTTTTGCCCAAGATCAATGCTTTGTGTGCTAGAGCTGACAACTTACTGCTAAATTCTTCAACCGTCTCATGTTTACCCATTGTCAGATTCTCGAATTGTGAGGCCAAGATGTCAATCCGAGTTCTTTTCATGCTGCTAGTACCCTCAAAGCCAACTTCAAGAATATCCCATGCCTCTTTTGCACTTTTACAGTCTTGTACTCTTTTGAACTGATTGTTGTGCAGAGAACTGAAAATGGCTGACAAAGCTTTGGAATTCCATTTAGCATACGATTTCTCCTCTGCAGTCCACTGTTTTCTGGGTTTTGGGACAGTAGCACCATCTGCATCTTTGACAACAGGATGTTCCCAACCTTCTTCAACCGCAAGCCCCGCATCAGAATCAATACCCTGTATATGCTGAGCCATCTGGACTTTCCAGTGTTCATAGTTGTCTGGATCCAACTTAAGTGTTTTTGCAACGACAATTAACTGTTGCTGTGATTTCTCCATCTCGTCCTCAGGATCTAACACCTGCAAACAATAACAAACGTTATGCGGTGCACCGCTCTGATACCAATTGAAAAAGCAGAGAATTCAACTAAATTGCAAACAATAATCAACTAGATTACTTTGAAATACGATTTATTAAGCAATTTTCTTTTCTTACAAAAGAACTATTCTTGTTGGAATTATTCTACTCCAGAAACCAACTTAAATCTATTTCAATAACCCTAATCGATAACCTAGGCTCAATTCACTAATCTCTCTAAAACTTCTTCCTAAGTTCTTTGAGAATTAGGTTTACAATTAACCTCTATATTTATAGGCACAAGAGACTAACCCTCTTGTCCTAAAATCTCTCACCAGATTTCCCTTATCACAAAGGATATTTTCCTTTTTCCTTTTGATAAGATCTTCTAGATATTTTCCTTATCTCTAAATCAAATATCTAACAAATCTCTAACAACCTCTTCAAGATTCCTCTCCAAGTCATTATCTAATCTCGTGACTTTTAATTATTAATAACGTGACCGTGATGTGACGTCCAACTCATCCTCTCTCACGCATCTTCACTCCACACAAACAACCATTACCATCACGAAGTGCCCCACCTGTAGAGGCAATACATGTAGCACCTTTAACTGCCCCATTGGTATTTAATTTAATCCATTCCCCCAAAGAAGGAGACCAATAAACCTTTCGGACCACCACACTACGTTGTTCAGGTGAAGAATATGAAAGTTTCAAATGAGCAGAATGTACCTTCTTGCTATATTGTCGCACAAATTTTACGTGATCAGGACAAGCCCTATTCGAACCAAATATATTTTCACATCTCCACTTCCAGCACCACCAAATAATAATCACGAAGCAAGTCGACCAAGGACTCTCCCCCACCAATTTCAATACACCAAGGTTAGTGTGGAGCCACTTGAATAATATTTGGGCAAAGAACCACGGGCGAGCAGAACATGGAACAAGACGGAGCCAAAGTCCTTTTGCCGCATCACAGTCTCGCAAGACATGAAGAATTGATTCAGTACCATTCTTACAAACCAAACGAACATCATCGTCACTCAGATGCTTCCTCGTTCTCTCCATATTAGTCATAATACCATGGTGATTGACTAACCAGAGGAAGTAACGGACCCGTTCAAGAGCAATCAATGTCCATATCCGGCGGTAAAATCTTTGTATATGTGGCCCAGGAATAGAGTAATACGAGACAAAATTATAAGCAGAGGAAATCGAGAACTCACCATTAGGTGTACTTCCCCAAGCAATTTGGTCATTTGATCCTGTAACCATATCAACAACAACTGATTGAAGTTGCAACAACACAAAATTTGGTAATACAAGGTTTAACTCATCAAACTTCCACTCCACACCCGGAGTCTACATATCAGCAACGGTTAAACTCAACTCATTCAACGATAGTTCTCTAGAAGCGAAATAAGCAAGTAAACTATCACCAATCCACACCGATTTCCAAAATAAAATTTTCTGCCCATTCCCCGCTACCCAACAAATTCTTGGAACCACCACATCTTGTAAGCTAGTGCATATGCTATGTCAAGTCGAAGAACATGAACACGTGCCAGTCATCCAAGTGAGATCTAATAAATTAGTAATCTTATACTTACTACGAAGAATCCTAGCCCAAAGACTCGATGTATCATGAGCTAGTTGCCAACCCACCTTTGCGATAAGAGCCAAATTCATCTCTTTGGACATCCAAATCCCCAAGCCTCCCATATCCTTTGGCCATGTGATTTTTGACCAAGAAACTAGGTGTTGTTTCCATTTTCTACCGTACTCCCCCACAAGAAATCACACGAAATCTTATCAAGGCTTCTAATTGTTAACTCCATGAGCGAAATGATACCCATCGTATGAACTAGGATAGAAGTCAAAACGGCATTAGTTAAAGTAGCTCGTCCTGCAAACTCAAAAATCTGCCCTTCCAACCTGCAAGACGTGAAGCCACTTTCTTAAGAACCTCACCAAAAGTATCCTTATTAATCCTTTTTTGAAGAACTTGAAGGCCCAATACTTCCCCCAAGGTCCTTAGTTTCCACTTTCCTTAATGATTCTTCTCTCTAACTGACTGTCCACATTATTGGAGAAGTAAATCTTTGATTTTTTGAGGCTCACTTTCTGCCCATAAGACATGCAAAAGGATTCAAGAATACTCCTAATAATCCGTATCTAAGAAACTGACGTTTGTGCTTATTAGATAAGATCATCAGCAAGGCAAACATGCTAGATGCTCGGACCTCCTTGCGAAAGTCTGATCGGTTTCCACTTTTTCCTCGCAACTGAGCTATCAATAAGGTGACACAATCTTTCAAGGCACAACACAAACAAATAAGGAGACAACAGGTCACCCTGATGAAGTCCTCGAGATGGAGTAAAAGGTTAGGATTTTTTGCCATTCCACAAAACCGTCATATACGGACTAGCCACACATTTAAAGATCCAATTAACTCAAAGATTCGATAGAACCGCATCCTTAAGAGTGTTTTCCAGAAAGTCCTAGCGAATTCTGTCATACACTTTCTTAAGATCATGTTTTAAGAGTATCCAACCCTTCCTGCCTTTCTTCTTTCGCATAGAGTGGATAGCTTCTTGAACAATGACAATATTGTCTACACTAAAACAACCCGGTAAAAAGCTTGATTAGGCTAGTATAATGAGTTTTGGCATTACTTGCTTAAGCCGAAGTACCATCATCTTTGTAATTGTCTTAAAAAGCACATTATAAAGACTAATCGGGCGAAACTGTGAGATACGTTCTGGTTTTGAAACTTTAGAAATTAACACAGTCAAAGCATCATTTAATCCCTCGGGTAGCTAGCCATATTTAAATAAACCAAGTACACAGTCCACAACTGAAGGCCCCACCATATCCCAACAGTGCTGGTAAAAGATGGGTTGAAAACCATCTTGCCCAGGCGCTTTGTAACGATTCATACTACACATAGCTTGCTCTACATCCCATGCCTCAAACGGTTTCGAAAGATTGGACCGATCCTCAACACTTAGTCACTCGAAACAAAACGAAGGTAGCTTCCAAACTAATGAAGGAACATCCAAAACTGAGTAGAGACACTCATAAAACTAAACTGCAAGGTTTCCAATGCAAGTGGTTCAGTGACCCAAGCCCTGGTCTCATCTCTCAGGCAATCAATCTGATTATTCTGTCTCCTTACCACAGTCATGGTATAAAAATATTTTGTATTATGATCTCCAGGAACCACCCACTTTTCTCGTGATCTTTGGAACCAAAGAGTTTCTTCTTGTTATAAAATAATCTAAAAGTCCTTAAGAAGTTGTTCCTCCTCCTGTACGAGAAGATCTGAATAAGATTGTACAAGTGCCGGTTGAATATATTTCTGCATTAACTCATCCTTTCGACTCTGAATATGCCCAAATACATCCTTGTTCCATTTCAACAGCTTGCGCTTCAACAATTCAAGAGTAGTCGGTGTACTAATAGTCTGATTCCAAGAAGTGTGGATCAATTCCTTAAAACCCTCATGCTGAAACCAGACAGCTTCAAAACAAAAAGGACGACATTTTGGGTCACACTTGGTCTATGGGGAAAGTTGGAGATACAGACGAGTGTGATCAGAAGAGAGAAGGGAAGATGTGTGACAGTCGTAGTATGCCATAGAAGACAAGCCTGCAGACAATCAACAACCGATCAAGCTGTTTAGCAACAAAAAAGGCTCATATCGCCGACATCTCCACGTGTAAGGGCTCCTTCTGAACCCCAGATCAATCAACGCGTTCTCGTTAATTCAATCTCCAAAAGTTAACAAGTTTTGTGAGAGCTGACCATTCCCACTTGTACGCTCATCAAGACAAAAAATTATATTAAAATCCCTACTTATAACAACGGGAATAGTAGCAGAGTGAATAATTTGTGAGAGCTTATCCCATATCCCACTCCGCCTTCCAACAGAGGGCGCCACATATGCCGTTACTAAAAGAAAAGCAGCAGTACCAGAACCAATTACCACAGCAATAAATTGATCCGAAAATGCTTGCACAGCCACATCTCCTATCAAGGAGCTCTATACTAAGCAGATCCCCCATCTCTGACCTTGAGCATCCACCCAAAATGATTTTTCAAAACCCAAACCCTCACAAATTCGACGAGCACGATCTCCACATGCGTGCTTTCAAACAAATCAAGAATATCCATTTCCAACTTCTTTAATAAATAGCAAATTGATCTCCAAAAATTAGGTTTATTAGCCCACGGTAATTCCAAAACATGAAATTTATGATCATAAACAACTGAGACTTAAGGAGAATTCTCGGGGAGTAGCATTAGGCTATTTTCGTCATTAGCGTAGCATCCTGTATATGGTTATCGCCACAACCAGGTAATCCTTCATGAGATAAAGGCAAATGTACCTGATCCAGCCTCATGGTTACCTGTCTTGTACCCTTTTCTCTACTCGAACCTGAAATATTCATACCAATTAAATTCTTTAGAGTCAAATCTGAGATGACGTGAGAAATCGTCGATACCACTAATGTGATCAGGTTTTAACCCTATATCTCTACTGCAAGTGCACAACAAATCGAGTAGTAATATAGGAATCGTATTCACAAGGACCAAGTTATCACACTATCAATTTTGAAACTAAACTAGAGCTAAGACGAATAGAAGGTTGGTTGTAAACTGAATTAAAACAGAACTAATGATTAACAATAGATGAATTAAAACACCAAGCTTAGAAAGCTCTTCCGGAAACTAGGGAATTCGAACCAAGAAACTGTTCAGGAAACATTCATTCAACAATCTCGACTCAGACATAAATTTATAACAAATCCACTATCGTGGTATCAATTACTATATCCAGCAACCTAGTGATCCTAACTATCGTTGGTACCAAGATGCTAATATGCACTATCGATCAGGTTTGATAAGTCTACAATCAGCCTTAACATCAGCTATCGCGGTTAATGATTAATTGATCACCTAAGGAGGATCCAATTTCTAACAAGCTTTTGGAATGTTAGGTAATCTAAGATCATAGATTAGTTAGCTACTCTAATCTAAGCTTTAAGAGTATCGATTAGGTGGAAAACACATCAAGAAATTCCTATTTGTTCCTAATTCATCAATTCTCTGTAACCCTAGAAAATCGTAAGCTTGATTGGAGAACTATTCAGCCATGGTGAAGAAGATCATATTGCAAAACATAATGAAAAACATAAAAGTAAATTGTATTGAAATAAGAGGGTTTAGAATTCTTCTCCAATTGTGCAAGGATCGAAATCTCTCTCCTAAAAACTGAAATACATGATGTTCTCGCGTAATAATTGTTCTCCTAAAATATAATGAAAATTGGTCTTATATAGGTTCTAAAAATGCAGGTGCAAAATAGGAAAATATAAGTTTTCTCCTAGTCAGCTTCAATGATCGATCAAGGGTGACGATCGATCGATCAAGGTTAAATGCTTGATCTCCAAAAGGTGTTGGTCGATTAGCAGGTCGAGCATATCTTTTGCTGAACATCGAGGATCGATTGATCAATGTTATGGATTGATCATTGATCAATTTTATGGATTGATCGATCAGTGCTTTATGGTTGCAATTCTAAAAACTGCTCTAATTTATTCTTAACCAAGCTTTGAGGACATAATCCGAATTTAACATGTTTTTCACCTGAAAAGATTCTATAAAGCAAACAAACGTTCTGAAAATATGTGAATAGGGTATCATTTTTTTTATATCGGCTGCACAACCAATTTCTCCTAACTTACCTAGGGTATCGTTTTTTTATTGGTTGTCCAACCAGATATCTTATTACTTACCTATGGTATCATTTTATTTTTTTTACTACTTGGTTCTTTAGCAACTCAAAAAATAAAGGCATAAAGTGGCTTCATTGGACCCAATTGTTCGATCCTTAGCCAAGTTTAACGTTACTTCAACTTTGTTTTATAGTTACTTTAGAATATAAACACTTGAGGCTAATAAGAGAGGGGAACCATACTCACATAGATAAATCTCTCAGAACTGAAAAGAGGAATCCGATCCGATGCATACCAATCCCCTTGACGAGATAATTAAGTCACATTAGGGGTGAAGCCGACACAAGATCCCTTGAAAACCGACATAGATATGGGTGGCACTGAAGTAGTGTCAAGCCTTTAGGCTTTCTAATAGTCAATCGATCCCTGACAAACAAACATTGATGGTACTTAGTTCATGACATGCAACAATCCTCAAAAATCATAGTTCTAAGCGATCTATTTTTGGACATCAAAAAGATAACAAGTAATCAAAAAGTGCATTAGTAACAACGAGCATCCTCCCCCAGACTTATTTTACACCGTCCTAGTGTGAGAACAAGAGTGAAAAAGAATGTCTCGCATAAAAAGAACAAAAATCAGGAGTATCAAAGTAAGGGAATGAAAATGGTGAACATGTACCATGATCGATCGATCTCTACCTGTGAGCATTCGATCAAGGTTTGCACAAGCTGTAGATCAATCCAAGATCAATCTACCAATTAAGCATATAAAGCATGGAGTTGGTGATCGATCGATCCGGTGGTCTCAGTCAATTGTTGAATCGTGTGCATACCCATTTGCTATCCACGATCGATCGATTGTTTGACTTATCGATCGATCGCTTCTCGATTTCTTGAAAGCAAACAAAACAAAACAAAAAAACAAGAACAAAAGAATGCAAACAAAATCTGAAAACTTACTAGTGGGTAGCCTCCCACTCAGCGCTTGTTCAAAGTCATTAGCTTGACTTGAAGGTCTTTAGTTCAGTGGAACATTAGTCAAGAGGATGGAAGTTTCCTTGGTTATGTCCATATTGGCAAAGTAATGCTTCAAACACTGGCCATTCACAACAAACTCGTTTCCCTTTCCATCGAACAATAATACAGCTCCATAGGGGTGCACTTCCGTGATGGTGAAAGGTCCTGACCACTTTGACCTAAGCTTTCCAGGGAAAAGTTTCAAACGAGAATTAAACAAAAGAATCATTAGGAGCAAAACTTCTATGAAGGATACGTTTATCATGTGCTGCCATAGTCCTTTCTTTGTAAGTCCTCGTATTATCATAGGCCAAGTGTTTGATCTCTTCTAACCCATGTAACTCCAAGGTTCTTCGTTCGGCTGCCAGCTTGATATCATAGTTCAAATGTTTATAGCTCAATTTGCCGTGTACTCGAGCTGAACTGGAAGGTGACAGGACTTCCCATAGACCAAATGAAATGGGGTTTGTATCTAAAGGAGTCTTGTAAGATGTCCTATATGTCCAAAGAGCTTCATCGAGTTACGAAGACCAATCCTTCCTTGTCGAACAAACAATTTTTTGTAGAATGCTCTTGATCTCTCAATTTGAAACTTCAACATGTCCACTTGTCTAAGGATGATATAATGTAGCTACTTTGTGATGAACTCCATACTTCTTTAGAAGATCATTGAATGTCTTGTTGATGAACTGAGAACCACCATCGCTGATAACAACTCGTGGAACACCAAACTTAGGGAAAATAACATGCTTGAACATCTTCTGTACAACCTTAGCATCATTTGTTGGGCTGGCCAGCGCCTCTACCCATTTGGAAACATAATCGACTGCTACAAGTATGTACTGATTCCCTGATGAACTCGGAAACGGTCCCATGAAGTCAACTCCTCAAACATCAAAGACTTCAACTTCAGGTATGAAGTTCTAAGGCATCTCATTCCTCTTGCTAATGATCCTTTGTCTTTGACATGAGTCACACTTTGGGATAAAAGCATGAGCATCCCTGAACATAGTTGGCCACCAAAAACCAGCCTGTAGTACTTTCAAAACTGTCTTGAAGGTTGCAAAGTGTCCTGCATAAGAAGAACCATGAAAATGAAACAAAATCCCTGAAACATCATCCTCGGTTACACATTGTCTGAAAATCCCATCAGCACACTGCTTGTAAAGATAAGGTGCACTCCAATAGTAGTGTCTGATGTCACGAAGGAACTTCTTCTTCCTATAACCATGAAACTCAGGAGGCTCAACATCTACAGCCAAGTAGTTAGCAATCTAAGCAAAACCATGGTGTACCTGGAACTCACGAAATCTGAGCAAAGGGACGAGCTAGTCTCGATGTGGTATGAATAGAATAGACCTGTTCTTCTTGCAAATTGTCATCCAAAGGTACACTGTCTTTTACCCAAAGCCTTAACAAGTGACCAGCCACTCCATTATCTATGCCTTGTTTGTCTCGGATCTCAAGATCGAACTCCTGAAGGAGAAGAACCCATCAAAGAAGTCTAGTTTTTGCATCCTTCTTGGAGAGTATATACTTCAATGTTGCATGATCTGTGTAAACAATCACCTTAGAACCAACCAGATATGACCTGAACTTTTCGAATGCAAAGACAATAGCTAACAATTCTTTCTCTGTTGTAGCATACTTCCTTTGATCATCATCCAAAGTTTGACTAGCATAGTATATCACATGCAATTTCTTGTCTTTTCTCTACCCCAAAATAGCCCCAACTGCATAGTCACTTGCATCACACATGATCTCAAACGGTAAGTTCCAATCTGGTGGCTGCACAATCGGTGCACTCACTAAAGCTCCCTTCAATGTGAGCAAAGCTTCTTCACATTCCTTAGTGAAATCGAACTTGATATCCTTGCACAGCATTTGTGTCAAAGGTCTGGCCAACTTTGAGAAATCCTTGATGAACCGTCTAAAGAAACTGTCATGGCCTAGAAAACTCCTTACCTCCTTCACAGTGGTTGGCGATTTCAAGCTGGTCATGATCTTGATCTTGGCCTTGTCAACCTCTATACCATTTCCAGATATCTTGTGTCCTAAGACTATCCCATCTCTAACCATGAAGTGGCACTTCTCCCAATTCAGCACAAGGTGTTTCTCTTCACATCGTTGAAGTACCCTGCAAAGATTAAAAAGATAACCAGCAAAAGAAGAACCATATATAGAGAAATCATCCATAAACACTTCCATAATATCCTCAATCATGTCAGTAAAAATGAACATCATGCATCTCTGAAAAGTTGCTGGTGCATTACACAAACTGAATGGCATTCTGCGATAAGCAAAGGTGCCATAGGGACATGTGAATGTGGTCTTCTCCTGATAGTCTATATGAATGGAAATCTGAAAAAAAAACCTGAATAACCATCTAGAAAACAATAGTATGAGTGATTTTCCAATCTTTCAAGCATTTGATCGATGAAGGGCATTTGGAAAATGATCATTTCTATTCGAAGAATTTAAGTTCCTGAAATTGATACACATCCTATATCCTATAACAGTCCTAGTAGGTATCAACTAACTGTTCTCATTCTTAACTACAGTCACACCTCCTCTCTTAGGCACTACATTAACAGGGCTGACCCAATTACTATCAGATATAGGGAATATAATTTCTGCTTCTAACAGTTTCATGATCTCTTTCTTAACAACTTCCTTAAAGTTACGATTCAAATGCCTTTGGTTCTCTATAGAGGTCTTAGACTCATCTATCAAGTGAATCCTATGCCTACATAACTCAGGAGAGATTCCAGGAATATCATCTAAGGAATAGCCTATTGCCCTATGATACTTACAAAGTTTGCACAAAAGTAAAGTAGTTTCAGCATTGTTTAACTTAGCATTGATAATCACAGGGTAAGTCGCGTTTGGTCCAAGTAAAGCTTACCTTAGCCCTGCAGGAAGTGTTTTAAGCTCGACCTTTGGAGCCTTGAGTTCGCTCCAAGGATTATCCAGAGATGATGTGATCAATAGCTTAGGTAATTCTAAAGCCAAGTAAGCGACCATCCTCTCAATTGTCTTGCTCAAATCCAACATCTTGGCATAACTGGCTGCTTCTTCATTGACAAACCCATACTCGGATTTGATCCCTGTGAGTACCACATCAAGAGGATCCTCAGTTAGAATCTCATCAGTCACTTGGTCTGTGATTTCCTCAGAAGCATCGACCATAAATATCGTCCTATTAAGCATAGGCTTCTTCAACATTCTGTCCATCTCGAATCTCATAACCATATCGCCTAAATGGAGGTTGATTCTACCATTCTTCACATCAATCATAGCTCCTACATTCCTGAGAAATGGCCTTCCCAAAATTGAATGAGCCTTAGGTTCTTCATCGAGCTTGAGAACCACAAAGTCTGTTGGCACAAGAGCATTCCCAATCTTCACATGCAAATCTTCAAGAATACCAACTGGGAGTCTGACCGAAAGGTCAGCAAAGATCAAAGATATCCTAGTCCTCTTTAAGTTTGTATACCCAAGGGGTAGTGCTACAGAATATGGCATTAGGTTAACACTTGAACCAAGGTTATAGAGAGACTTTGCAAACACAAGAGAACCAATCTCTATCGAAAGCACAAATCGTCCAGGTCTTTTTTTTGGGAAGCTTGTTTTAAAGTACATTACTGCAGTCCTGAGTGATCATCATAACCTTTTCTTCTCCTGTAAACTTGTTTGTCACCAGCCCCTTTACATAGCTCTTAAGAGATGACATCATTTGCAAAGCATCAACAAAGGGTAACCTCACATTCAAATCTGCAAGCATCTCTTTGCACTTAGCAACTTCCAAATCTTTTCGAGACTTCTTTGGTGGAATAGGGTATGGAGACCTAGGTACATAGGTCTTCTCTAGAATAGTAGCTGATCTCTGACTCGTAACCACTGGGTCTTGTGGAGTTTGCTTCGGGAAAGCATTCTGCTCAGCGTCATTGATCGATCGATCACTCTCCCTGCAGATCAAAATCGTCCTTCTTTTCTTTCTCTCCCTCATCATCCTCAACATCTATCATCTCATTCTTCCTAGCTGGCTTCCTCACATGAGGTTTAGGTGCTTGCCACTCCTTAATGCTAAAGCTCTACATTCTTTGTAGCTATCACAATGGGAAGGTGATGAATTCAACTGTTGTACCTGAGCAATGACATAGTCATACTTTGACCTAAATTCTGTGTACAGCCTATCCACCCTTGCATTTATCTCAGACGTGGAATGATGTTGTGCCTGTATGAGTTGCAATAACATAGACTTAATCTCATCTTGGCTACTACTTGAGGAACTCTTTGGTATAAAAAGTTGACTAGACAATAAGCAAAATTTATTAGGCATCAGTGTTGAATCCGAATACCCTGCATCCATATCTACTTGTGTCTCACAGTTATGCACAACCCCCTTCTTTTTGACCCTACTGTTTAGTGTTGGTTCTCACATCATCAACAAATATCGAAGCGAAGCCGCCTTCTACCTAGCAATGTCTACGCTTTACTTTGTACCCATTCTTGTTTTTTTATCTATAGAGTAGATGATAAAAAAGGCGAGATGATCATTGTTTGACTGGATCCAAAATCTTTAGAAGAATGATTAATTATTGTTTAAATATTTATTCTTTGACTTTATATGATTCGTAACGACTAACTTTAATATTTAGTCTTTAGAAGAGTGATGAGTTTATATTATTAATCTAAATTTTTAGTTAAGTTTCTATATGAATTTCCATAAACAACTAACAGTACTTGACTTGACCATAAAAAATCAAATTAAATGCCAACGTGTATCCTATATACTTTGACCATTTTTGATAAAATTAGTTTCTAATAAAACCATAATTAAAATGTTACAAAAAATGGTTATTTAAATAATTAGTGGGTTACCCACAAACTTGTCTAAACCCATTAAATAAAATGGGTAACGGATCAACCCAACCCATTAAATAAATGGGTAATGGGTTAACCACAAAGCCAAACATGCAGATGGAGCTTCTGATGTCTTGATGTTCCATTCACTAAAGCCATTTAAAACGTCTTTGAAAAGTGAGAGCGAAGATACCACACACCTAGAAGCATCACAACCCAATGACCGAAGAAAATTTAGAGATGTTCCTCGAAGTCAAAAATGTAAGGGAATAAATATTATTTGTGTTACAGCTAAATCAATTTACATTGTCGTTTCTTCTAAACATTTTCAATAGGAATCGAAATTGAGAGTTTTTGTATACAAATGGAATGTCCAAAAATTTGAAAATATTTTGATTGTTGGGATGTATACTTTTTTTGCTTGAAAGATTTTTTGCTGTAAATATAATTGATTTAGTAATGTTTTAATTATATGCACTACTATTTTTTATTATTCAAACATTTTTGGATAATTTGTAATTATTGGAGATATGCATCTAATTGATATTTGTGGTATAGAAACCAAAAAAATTGTATTCCTCATAAGAGACAATCGATTTGTTTGTTGTGCTATATTTATCTGTTTTAATTTTATTTTTAATACTTTTTTGTGTTTTTTGAAAAATAAGTTACCAATAGCACTCAACATTTTCACGATTTAATATGTAGGGATAATTATCTGAGATGCACTTTATGGGAGAAATATGTTGAAGTAATTGAAGACGCACAAACAAAATCTAAGAATCAAGCTTTCTCATGTTTGGTAGAAGTTTGATATTCAGCTTATCTATCAGCAAACTGTGGAAGCGCATAATACATCCATACTTGAAGAATTTGGATAAACCATTCAATGTGATATGATTTCCATATGTTTCTTTCTTTTGCAGAATATATCACTATAACCCTTTCCCATGAATAGTTCTTAAAAGCAGTCAAGTTCATAAGCATTGTAGCCATACTAATCAGTGTAAGTGTTAAAGGCATCATTCCTTCAATTAAATTAGCATAAATGGAAAGATAACCTAACATGATTCAATTTTCTAAGGACCATGCATTACACAAAGAACATGCAAGTATCAAATCCATAGAATTTGGTTCAATTTCCACAGCAACACTAAGAAGATCCCAAAGCTCTTTCATCTCATTTATTACTTTGATCTCTAGCAGCATAACCAGATTTTCTATATACTCACAGCTGAGGCCGAGATATTCAAACTCATTCTATGAGAACTTAACTGCAATGATCCAAATGAGACTTCAAATCTCATATTTTTTCTTACAGTCTAGTTGTATACCAAACACATAATAAACTAGTCATAATGCTCAACTGAACGTCACTCTATGAGATTTTCATGAACACATCCAACCTAGAATTAGATAGTTCATCCCATTTATCTTGTGCAAAAACTTCTAACAGTGCATTCAACAACTTGATATCTCTATTGTAATATGTAATACTTCTTAATGAAACCGGCTCATCATCCTTTATAAACAACCTTAATCAAAACTCTCACTCATCCATATGAGAATGCTAATTCTGTAAGCATCAATGAAAACAATTGTGAGAATTAAGTTAAATAGACTGAGAGTAAAATCAAACAAGAGAACTCTGATGTGAAACATTAATATAGATTTTATATGATGGAGACAAATTCTTCAAAAAATGAAAATATTAACTAGTCAGCAAAGTCTATCAATGCAATCTACAATGCAAATTTGTTAATTACTTTCTAATTTATATGTGGTTTTAATGCAATTAACCGCTTACATGCAATCGCTTATACGTGCTCCTATTGCAATTAACCAATCAAAAAATTAAGCAAACATCAAAATAAAATCAAACATACATCACCATATTTACAGATCAATGATCCTGTAATTATTTTAAAACATTCATAATATTATCAATCAAAACTAAATTTCTCTTTCATTAAACCAGACTAACACCACAATCGTTACAAATCAAACAAACATTAAAATAGTTATAAACATATGATTCTAACTGCAAATAACCTCAACCAACTACATAATTTCTAATAAAGAAAATAAATTACAAATCAAACAAACACCAAACTAAATCAAACAAGATGAGAATTTTAGTCAAACAAATCTTAGTTTTGTCAACAAACAAATAAAATTAAGATTCCAGACGATAAAAACTCAATCAAAAATCAAAGAGAGGGGAAAACATCACAGGATGAAGAAGAATATGTCACCTAAAAAAGGGAAGAATAAGTTGGTGGTGAAGAACAATGAAGACAAAAAAGGGAAAGATAATACAAATTCATAGTAAATAAAGAGGAAATAGAGTCGAGTAACCTCGTCGATAGAATCCCAGTCTTCGGCGGTTGAAAGAAGAAAACAAACACCACGACATCTTCAAACCCAAAAAATAAGATGTGTCAAGTAAAATAAGAAAAAATAGAGATTCACGGCAAATCAAGAGGAAAAAGAACCAATTAACCAAATCTTTGCAGTTTCCGACGGCTGCAAGCTTCATGATGGTTACAATTGACAGAATTTTTGTTAGGATTTTGAGTGTGAAAAAGCGACCTTATAAGTCATGTTAATTACTCTAGTTGATACAAAATTAGTTGTTTTACTGTTGGTTTAGTACAAACCAATTTAATTTCAATTTCGAATCCAAATTTTAAAATTTGAATTGACTTCAAATGAAGTTTCCAACATATGGACTTCATGTGAAATCTCTAAACCATATAACCTAAACTAAAATCTTCAAACCTTAAACCTTAGACATTAAATCTAACATGTAATATATTATATTTAATGGTTAAAATTTTAAATAAAAACTTATATCAATATTTAACTTTCAAAATTTAACACTGCATTATCTTAAAAATTTATAAAATGATTACCAACTCATTAAATCAAATCCTAAGATATTACATACTTTATGCACGATCTACAGTATTTTTGGTGGTTTAATTTCATTGCATGAAAATTTTATTTTTTTACTTATAGTTTTTTATAATGTATATATTGCTCCTATTGGACTTCTTATGTCAGGATATGGATCAAATAATAAATATTCTTTTTTAGGTGGTCTGCGGGCAGCTGCCCAATCTATTAGTTATGAAATACCATTAACTCTATGTGTTTTATCAATATCTCTACGTGCGATTCCACTTGGCTCGGGGGGATATAGCTCAGTTGGTAGAGCTCTTTGATAAAATTAGTTTTCGAAAATTTTAAATATAAAATACAATTGTGGAATATACTTCATAAGAAGTCTAATTGTATGGACTTCAAATGAAGTCTCTGGTCTATAAGCTATTGGATTTTTTTGTATGAACTATATTAATTTAATTCAGTTGTATGAAATTTTAATATTTATACTTCATAATTGTTTATATTTTGACTATGTAAATGATTTTTAATCAATTTTATTTTCAGTGTAAAAAAAAATCAATTATGTTTTACTATTTTATATACTTTATATTTGAACAAGAAAGAACAGGACAAAGTTCTAGAAGAGATGGTATCTACATCATTTGATTTAAAGCAAACAAATTAGTTTGAATCTAGGGAAATTCAGTCAGATCACGAAATCCAAAAAACAGTATTTAGAAATATAACAAATATACTGGCTAGATTGTTACTAGTTAGTTATGTATGTATTTTTTTTGTCAACAATATTAGGCCACAACTGGCCGCCCCAGTAGCCAAGTTCTTGCATAGTGCAGGCGGTGGGACTCGATACCGAGATGTGCAAGTGCGCCTGCCACTTAGTGGACTTATCCCTGCCACTGGACTAAAGGCAACTTGCGTTATGTATGTATTTTAAATTGTATTTTTTTCCCAAAACATATATTAAATATAATAGATCAGAAATATATGAGCCAGTCCATTACAAAAGATATTAAAGCGGGTGCTGGAACAAAAGTAATAAAAAGACATTCAAAATGGCCAAAAGGCCCAATAACTAGCGGAAATAAAAAAAACCAAAAGAGATGATCGAGGCCCAACAAAAGAGAAACATGATCTGCCTTTCCTTGATTGTTTGTTAACAGTAAAACAACTTAACGTTCAAAACTGTTTTTCTTCTCCTTAATTCATCAATTATGTACAACTCAGTTTATATACATTTAGTATGTAAATAACCGAAACACTAAACCAATCTATTTACAATTAAACCAACTATATACATTGAACCGGACTATAGTAATAGCCCCCTTCAAGATGGCAGAACAGAACTGTTGGAAGAATATATATTGTGTACTCCCATCTTGCTAAGTAGTTCTCGGAAAGGAGCTGGATGCAGAGGTTTAGTTAATATGTCAGCCAATTGATCTTGACTGCGTACATACATTGTCTTCAAAAAACCATCTGCAATTTTCTCACAAACTTTATGGCAATCTCTTTCAGTATGTTTAGTCCGCTCGTGAAAAACTGGGTTACTGGCAATGTGAAGTGCTGCAGTGTTACCGCAGTATAAGTAAGCAGGAAGAGAGAAGGGAACATGAAGTTCCTGTATCACACCAGTTAACCAGATAAGCTCCTTAGTAGCCATAGCCATGGCTCGATATTCAGCCTCTGCTGAACTCATAGAAACAGTGTTCTGTTTCTTTGATTTCCATGTGACTAGAGAATTGCCAATGAACATGGCATACCCTGTGACTGATTGACGAGTATCTGGGCAAGAACCCCAATCAGAGTCTGTGAAACCACGAACATCAAATGAAGCTTCAGCAGAATAGAGAGACCTTGACCCATTGTTCCTTTCAAATAACGCAGAACTCGATGTAAAGCCTTCAAGTGTGTGTCACGGGGAGCAGAACAGTATTGTGCAAGTTTAGAGACTGCAAATACAATATATGGTCTTGTTGTAGTTAGATATTGAAGCTGTCCAACCAATTTTCGATAAGGTTTTGAATTCAGAAGTAGTTCACCATCATCTTTAGAGAGAGATGTGTTTGGTTCCATTGGAGTAGAACATGGTTTACAACCTGAAAAACCTGTAGAACCAAGCAGATCCAGAACATATTTCCTTTGAGAAAGGGAAATACCTTCATTATTACAAGCAATTTCCAAGCCAAGGAAATACTTAGGAGGACCCAGATCTCGAAGTTTGAAGAAGAGGCTCAATTACAATGTAAGATCATCAGCTGCTGCTTCATTAGTACTAGCAATGAGGATGTCATCGACATAAACAATCACGACTATGAAAGTACCAGAGACATGCTTC
>OVBA01002244.1:0-35976 GCA_900406435.1 Lepidium aucheri | reverse complement strand
ACCTCTCTGATATGTCTCGAACCAGGCTCTTTGGATCATTTCCTTGAATCCATGTTTCTTGATCCATCTCTTGTCAAAACAGAATCTTTTCAGGTAATTTCTTTCATCCTTCATTATAGTGGTATACAAAGGTCGATGGTCCGAGCCTAGGATACTCATATATTCTGTTTTGGTTTGAGGATAATTTTGGATCCATTCTACATTTCCGTAACTTCTATCCAGTCTACATTGAATCCAGAAGTTTCTTCTCATTCTCATCCAAGAGTACTGTGGTCCAGTACTAGCTATTTCTCTGAGTTTGCAATTTCTTAGGGAGGATCTAAAGTTTTCAAACGAGTTTTCAGGTCTTTGTGGTCCTCCCAGTTTATCCGCATTTGAGTAAATTTCATTGAAGTCTCCAATCAGGAACCATGGAAGATTCCTGTTTTCCCCAAAGCCCTGTATCTCGTTCCATACCCTCAGCCTCTGGGAAGGCACGATATTTCTTTCTTTTCCGTAAGCATTTTGTTTAAATCCAGCGAAAACGAAATTTGTTGCTTCCTAGAATGGTAAGTGGGAACCTTTGCCATCTTTATGAATTTATTTCTTTTAAAATCATTTCTCTTTATTTAATATGTTTCATAAACACCACACTTTATCTTACAACGAAACAAAAAAATTCCTATTTTATGTTTCTTTTGAAAAGATGATGCACAGAGTTTTAATTCTAAAGACTAATGTAACTGCACAACAAATCAAAGTAGTATTTTAGGAATCGAATTCACGAGAACCAAGTAACTACACGATCAATCTTTTAAACCAAATTAGAGGTAAGATAAATTGAATAATGATAGTGATTCCAATTAAACAAAACTAAGCAACAAACAAATTAAACTTCAATGATTAAAAGCATCAAATTTAAAGAATTCATTAGGAAATCATGAATCTAAATCATAACATATTCATGGCTCAACTTAAGAATCATTTTCAAACATTGAACACTTATTTATAGCAAACTCACTGTCATAGCGTCGATTACTATGCCTAGCGACCTAAAAATCTAAATTGTTTGATTCTAAAGATCTACGTACACATTAACAAGCAAGTCTGATATGTTCATAATTAGCCTTAGCATCAGTTTTCGTCGGCTAAAGACTAACTTCTCATCTACGTTCTTTCAGGCGTATAACAAGCCATTTTGATGAGTTAAGCAACCTATGATTATAAATTAGGTGACCAGTCTAATGTACTCTTTAAAAAGAACTCTAGATGAAGAATTCTAATGGTAATCACCATATTTAGACCTAATTCATTATTATCTAAATCCCTAGATAACCCTAGACTTAATTTGGGAAGTACTATGACATGGTAGAAAGAACAAACAAAATAATATTCAAAGACAAAATTGAAATACTGTATTTAAGATAAAAATGTGTTTAGAAATATTCTCCAAATTGTAGAATACAATCCAAATCTCCATGCTAAAGGTTCTAGAGAGAATAAGAGAGTTGCTCTCCAAAAAAAAATAACAATGTATCCAGAAAAATGAAAAAGTCTAGGTAAAATAATTCCAAAATTGTTCTCGTTTAATTTAAGTGAACCAGACGAAACAGATGGAAATTTTGCTTCTTCGCGAGATTGGTATGGATCAATTGATCCTGAAGATTCATGATGACTTCTTCGAATTGAGATCAGCTGGTCTCGAGCAGCTAGGTCGTTCTCCAAGTCCGCAAACTTGCATGGAATTCAGGATTGATCGGTTTAGAGGCGAACCGATCGATCTAGTGTTAAAATGACTGATCACAGAATTTTGATCGATTTGTTGGTCGTCCGTAAATTCTTCTGACAAAAATGGGATCGATCGGTCTAAGTAGGAACTGGTCAATCTAAATTCATAAAACTGCTAAATTTGATTATTTTTGCCTAATTCCATGCTTAAGTCCCCAAATCCATTCAACTCGCATTTGGCTTGAAAAGACACTTAAAAAGAACATAAAAAACTCGAAACTATATAAAACCCATAAAACGCAATACCTCGAAAGTCAATTTTTCAGAAAGGCTAACTTCTTTTCTCCTTATCTCTATAATAACTAATAAGTAAAGAAAATAATTCTTTCATATCAAAGTTGTATTTGCAATTTTTGGGAAATACAATAAAAAGAATATAAAAACGATGGAATGTTTCAAGTTTTTTGGTTATGGTTACTAAACAAAAGATTCATAGTGGAAAAAGAGGAATAAAGAAAGAATTGGATCCCTACGGATTCTAAAAAACAGCATCTTTAAACATTGCAAATTTGCCACACATGGTCATACTTAATACCAGCCATCATCGAATCAGAAGTAATTAACTAGTCGAGAATTATGTTTAACCAGTATCGTAATTGTAGATCTGTGGTATGACCCTAGTTGGAAGAACATCATTGTTTCATAATTACGTTTATAACAAACATAGATAAACTCACTACTTTTTGTCTTATCGATGAAATACAATCTTCTTTTATCAATTTTAGTATGGATTTATGAGTTGAACCCAAAATACCATAAAATTATAATTTTTTTGGAAAAAATGATTTTCTGGAAGTGGAAAATGAATAGGACTAAATGAAATGGTGGAAAAAAGTATGTGTCCTATACTTGAATGAATGTAGTTGTGCCTTTATTGTGTGTGGATAAACTTTTCGTGATGTAATAATATAAATGAAAATATATAAGATTTCTGTAGTAGTATAAAATTCTTTTAATATATATTCTTTTTTTTTTTGGTAACTTTTAGTATATATTCGCATCAATGGATTAATATGTTCCCTTAATGTTATTCTTTAGGACACTATCTACAAGAATACATCTACACTATCTCCCCACTACCATATTATCATCCAATGTTTGCTAGGCATGCCTTTTTATATATCTTTTATGTATCAGTTAAATAAATAGTTTAAAGAAAGAATTACTCAAATAGTTTTATATAATCATGTAATTACTAGAATAATCTTTTATATGAAGGAAGGTGTGGAAAAGTCATGAATTTTCTTGTGTGATCATATAATTACAATATTGACATTTGATTTTTTAATTTTTTTAATTATTTTTTACTATTTTTATAATACTTTTGTTAATTTCTTTTTTACGGATACAATTTTTTATTATAAAAAAACATTTTCTTCTACAATATAAACAAAGTTAAACCTACAAAACATGAAAATTATACAAAACACATGAACCAAACCTGCAAAACTAAATACACATTAAGGTTACTTTTAGTAGTTTCTCAATCTACAAAAGTATATCACTAAAATACATAACTAAGCATACTGTGCTAATTATCTATATACATAAGTAAGCATAACTCAACATATAATACCAATGTTTTAAAGCATATAAAAAATGTACAACAAAGACCTTAAAACCTACAACATGTTAAATTTAAATTGATAACGCAAAATAAAGTAAGGAACAATACATGAAAGCTCAAACCTAGTTTAGTAATTGTTAGGTAAACCTACAACAAAGAAGGATATCTTACAATGATAAAACTACAATAAACTAGAAAATAAATCTACAATAAAAGAGAACTAAGTCGACAACGAAGAAATACAAAAACATAGAAAATGATTCTGTAAACCTAAAACGCAACAAAAACCTACAACGAAGCACACGACAAAAACCTACAACAAAGCACACGACAAAAACCTACAACAAAGATTCTGTAAACCTACAACACATAAAACAAAATCCTAAAAACAGAAAAATTGTGTTGAGAAAGAAGAAACAATAAACCTAAATTCCTAAGAGATAAACCTACAACGAAGCACCCGACAAAAACCTACAACAAAGATTTTGTAAACCTACAATGCATAAAACAAAAACCTACAAATAGGAGAATTACGTTGAGAAAGAAGAAACAATAAACCTACAATGCCTAAGAGATAAACCTACAAAACTGAAGGATATCTTGCAAAGTTAAACCTATAACAAATGAATAACAAACATACATTGAAGGAAAACTAAATCAAACACAAACCTACAAAACAAATGTGTTCAAAGTTTCAAACGAGTAATGTAAAATAAACATACAACAAAGACCATAAAACCTACAACAAAGAAATATTAAACCGACAAAGCACACTAAAGAAACCTACATAACAACAAAATTAAGTCGAGAAAAAAAAACTTGTAAGCCTACAATTCTTGAGACGTTAACCTACAACGAAGAAATATTTAATCGGCATGGAACAGTAACATAAACCTATATAAAAGAGAATAAGTAAGCCGGCAAAGAAGAAAACAAAAACCTACACAACGTGATGACTAAACCTACAACGAAGTTAGAAATTCTCGTAAGTTTACTCTCTGCTGACATGGAACCCCTCATTAATAACAGTTTCTTAATATTTTTTTTCTCATAAAAAAATAACGGTAAAATGATATTATTTCAGAACAAAAGATTAGTATTGTAATTTTTAAAAATTAAGACTATTAAATTAATTACACGATTATATAAGACTAGTATAGTAAACTACCCTAGTTTTAATAAACAACATAATTTTATATATGTTTAGAAAAGAAATAGAAAAAATTTAATTGGGTTATAATGTTAACATTATGTTAATGGTCCACCATCTTGATTTGGATCTCTTATTAACGTATGAGCTATTAATTTTTACCTTAATTACTTAGGATATAATCATAAAGAGAAGTGAAGATAAGTACGGGACTTCTCAGATATATTTCCGGTTCGGGCATACAAATTCAGTTAACCTCCCAACCAATGACATACCTAAAGGGAGTCATTAACATGAATGACTTTTTGTAAGAATATAAAATCGTTGCTATGATGAAAAAAACGTGAAAATCTTGTTTCCACTTACAATAATCATGTGAACAGTTCTTTATCAAAAATAAACTAAAAATAATCATGTGAACAGTAAACAATAATAATGTGCCAAATAACCTTTAGTTTATTATTAACACTTAAAGAGTATATATAAAAGATACAAAAGTATTAGAGCTTAAGATCCATAGAGAAAGAACAATGGAAGAGAATCGAGAGAAAATTGTGTGGACAAGAGAACTGAATCTTATTCTTCATTGAATCAAAAAGAAACATTAAAGAGTTAGTGTTGCAAGAGTGTGAGCCTTTATATAAAGAGTAAAGTCTGAAAATATGCAGACTAAGTAAACCAACTTAAACAAGTTAAAATTGTTATTCAACCAATCTAATTTGATCTCATAACCAATCCTATTAATCTAATATTCCCCCTCAAGATGGCATTTATATAGATAACAAAACCATCTTGCTAACTAGACTATTGAAATGACTTGGATAAATAGGTTTAGTAAGACTATTAGCTATGTTGGACTCGGATCTGATGTGGAGAGGTTTGATTAAACTGTCCAGCACTTTCTCTCTGACTTTATGGCAATCAAGTTCAATTGCCTTTGTTCGTTCATGGAAAACTGCATTATTGGAGATGTGTATAGCCTCCATTGAATCACAAAAGAAGGCTACAGCTTGGTGTTGTGGAACCTGGCTCTCATACCATATTAGAGCTTAAGATCCATGAAGAAAGAACAATGAAAGAGAATTGAGAGAGAATTGTATGGAGAAGAGAACTGAATCTTACTCTTCATTGAATCGAAAAGAAACGTTAAAGAGCCAGTGTTACAATAGTGTAAGCCTTTATATAAAGAGTAAAGTCTGAAAATATGCAGACTAAGTAAACCAATGTAAACCAATTGAAAATGTTATTCAACCAATCTAATTTGATCATCTAACCAATCCTATTAATCTAATAAAGAGACTTGGTAAGCAAGTATAGAATCCTAACAAGAAAATACAAAATAGAATACTCTCCCTCAAGTTGGAGTGTGAAGATCCAAAACGCCCAACTTGGACCGAAGATACTTGAACTGATCTCGACCAAGAGCTTTAGTGATTATGTCCGCAGGCTGTTCATGCGTGGAAATGTAAGAAGTAGCAAGTGTACCCGAAATGATCTCGTCACGAATGAAATGACAATCTCCTTTAATATGCTTTGTTCGTTCATGAAACACTGAGTTGGCGGCAATATAAAGAGCAGCTTGACTATCACAATATAGTTTCATCGGTTGTGGATGAGAAACACCAAGAAAAACGAGCACTTCTTTGAGCCAAAGAAGTTCTTGACTCGTCATTGCCATTGCACGGTATTCTGCTTCAGCCGAAGATAAAGATACACGAGACTGTTTCTTCGTTTTCCAAGGAAGAGGAGAGTTTCCAAGCATGACCATATGACCAGTCAATGATCGACGAGATCCCGGACATGAGTTGAGATCGGAGTCACAGTAAGCATTTACTTGGAGAGGAGCTTTCGAAGAAAGAACAATACCTTGACCCGGTGCAGATTTAAGATAACGAACAAGATGTAGTGCAACCTCCCAATGATCATCAAGTGGTGTTTGCATAAATTAAGCTAAGATATTCATGGTATAGCTGATCTCGGGTTCGTATGTGTAAGGTATGCAAGACAACCAACCAAGTGCCTATACTGTACAGGATCCGAATAAGGTTTACTTGTGGAAGATAGAAGCTTGTGATTCTGTTCGAGAGGTTTTTCTACAGGTCGAGAACCAGACATACCACACTCATCAATGATGTCCAAGCAATACTTGCGTTGAGAAAGATAAATTCCATCGGGTCCTCTTGCAACTTTGATACCGAGAAATACTTCAACATACCAAGATCCTTCATCTTAAAGCAATGACTTAGATATGCCTTAAAAGAAGTGATAACAACCGAGTCATTACCACAAACAACAAGATCATCAACAGACACCAACACATGAAGTATAACTGACCCACGGTGATAGGCGAAGAGAGAATTGTCCTTATGAGATCGAGTAAAACCGTATTGAAGTAGAGCAACAAAAAGCTTAGAGAACCAACAACAAGAAGCCTGTCGAAGACCATAGATGGATTTCTTAAGCTTAGAGACAAGAAATGGATCATTAGGAAGAAAACCAGGTGGAAGCTTCATATAGATATCTTCATCAAGATCAGTGTGAAGAAACGTATTATGAACATCCATTTGATGAAGTTACCAGTTCTTAATAGAACCAATTGTAAGAAGAGTACGAACCATTTGCATCTTAGCCACATATGTGAAAGTATCAGAGAAATCAACACCTTGAGTCTGATGATTACCAAGTGCAACAAGACGTGCCTTATATTGTTCTAAAGAACCATCAGAGTTAAACTTGAGTCAAAATACCTATTTGGAACTAAGGGCTTTAACAATCGGTGGCAGCGATGTAAGCGTCCATGTCTCATTCAACTCGAGAGCATCAATTTCTTTTTGCATAGCTTCACGCCATTCCAAAATTTTCAGGGCCTGTTTATAGGTGATAGGTTCATCAACCATTGTAACGGCTGCAAGAAAACTTGATGCAAATAACTAAACTTGTCACACGAGACAAATCAGTAATCGGATAAAAACACATACATGAAGATACTGAAGAAGAGTCAAATTTGAGAGAGACGAGGGTTTTATCACATTGTGCAGAGTAAGTAACATATGGAGAAAGACGAACAGACGATTTTCTTGGCTTATCACTGCGACGAAGTGATTCAGTTCCAAGATCAAAGGAAGATCCTGAGATCGCAACATCATATTCCACATATGTCGTAGTGAATTTTTTCGTATCTTCAAGCATGGGTGATTGAGAAGACGACGGTGTACTCCCCCTGTCTATCGTCATCTCTGAACTTGTAATATTATCCATACCAAGTGACACAAGCGGTGGAGATGCACACGACGGTGTAGACGTGGAGGATGACTTAAATGGAAATACCGTCTCCTCAAATACAACATCACGAGATACAAAGAAATCTTTGTTTTCAATGTCATATACTCTCCACTCCTACTGATTATGCGGATAACCCATGAATATGCATTGGCGACCTCTTTCTTGAAACTTATCATGTTTTGCGGAATGACATTTAGCAAAGCAAAGTGAGCCAAATACACGAAGATCATCATATTTTGGCGGCAAAGAGTGCATCATCTCAAATGGAGTGAGTCCATTAAGCAAAGGTGTAGGTGTTCGGTTTATCAAGTATGCAACGGAGAGCACACTCTCGCCTTAAAACTTAGTTGGAAGATCTGCTTGAAAGAGTAGAGATCTAGCAACATTAAGGATGTGGCGGTTTTTGCATTCAACACGTTCGTTTTGTTGAGATGTGTAGACACAAAATGTCTGATGTAAAATACCATTTTCACGGGAGTAGGATCGTAGTGTAGTAAACTCGGACCCGTTGTCACTGTGAACAATTTGAACTATTTTCCCAAATTGACGTTTTGTCCATAGCTATGAATTGGCGAATATGTTGAGCAACCTCACTCTTGGCAAGAAGAAGATATGTCCAAACAGACCTAGAGTAGTCATTAACTATAGTAAGAAAATAATGAGCACAATAAGATGAGGCGAGTTTGTAAGGACCCCAAACATCACAATGTATCAAATTAAAAGAATCCTTGGCTTTATTAATGTTGTCTCGAAAAACAGAACGTGTTTGTTTTGCTTGAATACAAACATCACAAAAATCCATATCACTATCATTACTAAAACCCGCTATAGAAGTACTTAAAGTAGATAGAACGTTCATTGAAGGATGCCCCAAATGTTGATGCCAAAGATGCTTGCTCAATTTCTGAACTCGATGAACACTAGCTGAGATATCTCCACAAATGTGATAAACCCCATCTTTCTCTTTACCTGTTCCAATAAGCATCTTCGAAGTGTGGTCCTCTATAACACAAATCTTGTCAGTAAATATGGCAAAGCATGACATCTCACGGAGAAAGTAAGCTAACGAGATGAGAATGCAAGACAAGTCAGGAACTAAGAGAACATAAGTAATAGCAACATGATCTCCCAAATGCATAGTTCCTTTGTTTGTGGCGAATGTATGTTTTCCATTGGGAAGTACAATAATACCATGTGGAATTTCACAGACATCCACAAGCAAATCGAGATCCCCCATCATATGGTGAGATGCTCCATAATCAAGTAAGAAATCCACAAAAGAGTGCTTACGAGAGAGTTTATCGTTGGTGGAAGAAGATTTTGATTTTAAAAGATTCACAATACGTGACCATGCCTCATTGATAATGCCAGGAATTTCCGACTCGTCACCAGCTATTTGAGCATTGTTAGCACTAGCAGTAGAGTTGCGAACATGTCCTCTCCCATGTTGTGAGCCACGTCTGCGCCCACGAGTATTATCTAAAAGAGAAGATCCACGAGAATTGATATACGGTGTTTTTATCGGTTTTTAACCCTTGTTTTCCATAGTTTTATTGAGTCAAACTATGTGATTTAGAGTCTTTTAGTCTGTTTTAGAGTCTTTCCAGGTCATAGGTCACATTTGGAGAAGATGAGCTGTTTTGAGTAAGCATATGGAGTTGTAGAATTATGCAGAAGCTTCAGAAGTTTGGATTCTTTTGGAAGACTTCCCACCGTTGGATCGAGCTTAAATGTGGACACAAAAGAAAAACAGTTTCAACATCAAAAACAACAAAAACTAGAGAAAACACTAAACACTCCTCTAGAAATATCATAAGTGATCATAGCCACTTGAGTTAGCTTTCATTTGGAGGTGGTTTGAGGGCAAACAGACAAATGGTTAGGAAGATATGACAATTTTACTGAAGACATGTTTTTTTGGCCGAGAACAGACGCCACCAGAAGTTGCGCTTGACCTATTGATCGACTCACATCTCAGGATCGATCGATCAACCCTTTGACCGATTGATCAACCCCTTGCTTGATCAATCTTCAAAGTTTAACGAGAAAAACCATATTTTCCTTATTTTGTACCAGACACGTTTTTAGCCCATTTAAATAGATTTCTCAGAACTTTTAAGGTATCCTATCATTATTTTCAGCAGACACTCTTGTAAACTCTGAGGGAGAAGATGTATATACTCCAAAACACCATTGGAGAAGATTTCTGAACCCTTTTCTATTTAATTTAGTTTATCATAATGTTTATTATTATTTCTTCTTCTTTCGTTTGTTCTTTCTTCTATGTATGAGTAGTTTACCAATGAGGTTTAGGGTTTCTAGGGATTTAGGAATCAATGATTAAGGATTGAATAGGATTCGATGACTAGAGTTCTCCATTTATGCTTATGTGTAATGCTTAGATTAAATTGATCACCTAATCTATGATCTTAGGTTGTTTTACATTCCAAAAACTTGTAGAATTCCTGAACTAGCATTGATGAGCAATTGAATCTAACCAAAGATAGGTGATTGTTAGGATTAATTATGGATAATTGAACATGTTTGTTAAAGCCTATCTAGAATTTGGAACCAACGATAGTTAGGATCTCTAGGTTTTTAGATAGAGTGACAACTACCATAATAGTGGAATTGTCAAACCTTTATGTTCAAGTCGAGAATGGTGGCTATTTGTTCCTGAATATTTTTCCTGGTTGATTCTTATTTCCTGATGAATACCCGTTGCCTGATGCCTTTATTTATTAGTTTTACATCGTTTATTTTTTTGTTTTGTTTCCACCATTATTTGAATTGTCTTATCTTAAGTTTTGTCTAAAGATTGATAGTGTAACCATTGGTCCTCATGGATTCGATTCTTAAGTGCTACATCAATACGATACGCACGAGAAGTTAAATTGGTATAATTAACTTTGTATTAATTTTGGCGTCGTTGCCGGGGACCAATTATGTTGCGTTTTGATCTTAGATTGAACTTTAGTCTAAGATTTCATTTACTAACATTTTTATTTTTCTTTTCTTCTTTAAATCAGGTGTAGCTAACATGAAAGCAAGAAATTGACCATGAGATATAAGGTTGGATCGATCGGGTGGTCATGTAAAACTGGTCATACAATGATCAATCATGTAATGACTACTTACATCATGAGGGGATGTGTGAAAGATGTTTCCAAGATCGAACTTGTAAGGAAGAATCTTCTGATTAGAATTAAATTATGGCTATGTTGGAGCAGATTCAGCAAAATCAGCAATAATTTACATTGGAGTTCAATGCAAAAATCGATAGGATGTACAATCATATCAACAGTAAGTATGAAGCGGTGTGTACACTTCTTGAGAAGACAAAGACCAAGACTATTCAGGATGCTAAAGTAACCTCCACCATTGATTACAACAGAGAAGTCGATGACATTGCCAAGCTGGTGTTTAGCGATGGATCAGAGTATGAGAATTGGGTTGCTAGGGTTCTTATATAAGAACAGACACAGAACCAACTAGAAGGTACATGTGATTTAACCCTTGAAATTGGTGATTTTGAGGAAATTCCATTACCTTGCATCGAAAAGGTAGTCTCTAACAACCTCCTGCTCATTGATGGATGCTTAGAATTATTATGTAAATTTAAGGATAAAATAGACTACTCTTTAGTAAATTCGACTAGTCTTGAGATTGACTTCATTTTCCCATCAACTGCATATGATCCTCCAAGTAATTCGAACTTCAAGGAACATCTTAGGAAATATCTTGCAATTATGGTAACTTGCTTTGATGAACATCTAGTTCCGCTATTATGGACAATTGCCTTTCTTCTTTGGTTTGTTGTCTATTGTGAAAACAAGAGGAGGACAAAAGGTGCATTGGCTCAACCTTTCGATTCTCATGATTAACACGTGAGCCCAAAGTCAAGCTAATGACTTTAAACAAACACTGAGTGGGAGGCAACCCACTAGTAGGTAGTTTTCATTTTCTGCATTTTTTGTTTTATGTTTTTTTTTTGTTTATTTCAGGTAAGAGAAATCTGGTCGAGAAACTGTGATCGATTGATCAAAGCTGGGATTGATCGATCCTCGACTACCAGCAGGTGCATGCTCGATCTTGTGATCGACCACCAAGAGAATGATCGATCGATCGTGTCTTCATAGAACCTAGCGCTCGACCCAATGATCGACCTCCGCAGGTGTGATCGATCAATCATCAAAAAGCGAGTCACCAAAGATACTCATTGATCGATCGATTAAGCCCATGATCGATCGATCATCGAGCCTAGTAAGTCTTCTGATTTCAAAAACCGGATTTTGAGTGATTTTTGGGAGAAAATATTCAGATTTTCAAACCTTCATATCTTCCTCGTTTCTAATCGGATTTGAGTGATTTTTGAGCCTAACCCATTTTCATTTTCATTCGCTTTCTGATTATTTAACTCTCTTTTTCAGTCTGAAACGGTATTTTTCTCTATCACCCTATTTATTTTCGGAATTTTTTTGTGAATTTGGGTTTGATGAAATTTGACTTTTTCATGATTGATTATGCAAAGTTCTTGTGTTTTTATTCTTATATGATGATTTCGAGTTCCCTTTAACCAGATTTAGATAGATTTTAGTCGATTTTGATGTTTAGGCTGAAAGAGAATTTTAGAGAAATTTGAAAATTTAAGATTGGAATTGAGACAATGTTTGATTGATTAATGAATTGCTGGATGTTTGTATGTGTTGATGATTGAATTTAGCAGTTGATTTCACAGATCTCATTCTAATTTAAGATTTTTGATTTTCTCATGGCTTTTGGAGAAACTGAAATCTCTGTTTTTCTTTGGTTGTTGATTTACAGAGAATGGTTCGAGTAGTTGTCTGAGCACTTTTGTCCGACCATAATTAACTTTTGTGTCTGACCTTTAGATCGACCTCTGGTCCAGCTCTTCAAGCACTTGAGATCAATCGATCTTCTTAGAGACCGACCAATCCAAGATGCTCAGGTTTGTTTCACTTCTCCATTGTCTCTCTTATTGTTCCTATGATATTTTTGTGCAAGTTGTACTTCTTTCAGATTTATTTTCACACCGAGATGGTGTGAAGTAATTCTGGGAGAGTACACTTGTGGTGACTAACACGTTTTGTTTCTTTTGTTTTCTTTTTGAGTCTTTTTGATGCTTTTCTTGAGTCAGTTTTTGTTTTATCGAGTCAAAACTGTTGTTGGGAACTATGATTTTTTGAGGAATTGCCATATTTTCAGGAACTTAAGTGACCACTGGTTCAAGCTTGACAGAGATCTATGGCTATTGGAAAACCTAGAGATTGTGCAACATCTCAACGTTACCCATATCCTCTCAGGTATTTGAAGAATCTCATGTTGACTTCACACTTAACTTTACTTGATCTTCTTGCCAAGGGGTTTGGTATGCATCAGATCAGATTCCTCTCATTCGTCCTGAAAGACTTATTTGTGTGGGTATGGTTCTCCTCTCTTAATCATTTTGTGGTGTTTTGTGCTTAATCTGAAGTAACTAGTTGACAAGGTTGTGCATTGTGGTAAGCTAAGTGGAAAAGTTCTCGAATGACGCTGCTTGTGTTTATGTAACGATGGTGGCCTGAGATTTACTTCAATGATGTTTCCAAATTCTTGAACACTAATAGCTTACCGAGGGAAACTCCGATTAAGCTACCCTTGTGTACATTCTTTGAGTGACTGAAGAACCACCAATAAAAAAAATTCAATGATACCCTTGGTAAATAAGGAAAAATTGGTTGTGCAGCCGATAGAAAAAATAAAATGATACCCTAGGTAAGTAGGGAAAAATCGGCTGCAAAGTAAATGAAAAGAAAGGAAAGGAACCATAGAGAAGATAGTCTTTGTGTTCAGGTTATGGCTGAAGAAGAATCCATGTGTCCTTTGATCGATATTCGCTTGATAAGACCGCGCTTAGATACTTTAGGAAGTCGGTATGGTGTATTTGGATTTCTTCTTTGGATTGTATAGTTTGCTTGGGACAGATGTAAAGTCTGAGGGAAGTACAAGGTGGTCTCGACTCTGTCAGGTTTGTTTTCATGTGGCTTACTAAAGGGATTGTTTTTGTAGTGTTCTTAGGACGGAAGAAGTTCCCGCGTTTTCAAACCTCTTTTCATCTTTGCTTGCCTGAGGGCAATCAAGAAGCTATGTCTGGGGGAGGGGAAAAGGACTTCCCATGTTTTCAAACTTCTTTCTCATTCTTGATTTTTCTGTTTGTTTGAGGACAAGCAAAAGATTAAGTCCGGGGAGTTGATATAAGGTATGTTTATCGGTTTTTAACCCTTGTTTTCCATAGTTTTATTGAGTCAAAGTATGTGTTTTAGAGTCTTTTAGTCTGTTTTAGAGTCTTTTCAAGTCATACGTGACATTTAAAGAAAATGAGCTGTTTTGAGTGAAAACGAGCATATGGAGATGCAGAATCAAGCATAAGCGTCAGAAGTTCAGATCCTTTTGGAAGACTTCCCACCGATGGATCGAGCTAAAATTTGGACACAAAATAGCCACATGAGTTAGCTTTCATTTGGAGGTGGCTTGAAGGAAATCGGACAAGTGGTTAGCAGGATATGATGATTTTACCGAAGCCATTTCATTCTGGCCGAGAACAGACACCACCAGAAGATGCGCTTGACATGTTGATCGACCTCACATCTCAGGATTGATCGATCAACCCCTTAACCGATCAATCAACCCCTTGCTCGATTGATCATCAAAGTTTCACTAAGATTTTCCTTATTTTGTATCAGACGCGTTTTAGCCTATTTAAATAGATTTCTCAGAACTTTTAGAGTATTACATCATTATTTTCAGCAGCCACTCTTGTAACCTCTGAGGGAGAAGATCTATATCCTCCAAAAAACCATTAGTGAAGATTTCTGAACCCTTTTCTATTTAACTCAGTTTATAAGTATGTTTATTATTTCTTCTTCTTCGTTTGTTCTTTCTTTTATGTCTGAGTAGTTTACCAATCAGGTTTAGGGTTTCTAGGGATTTAGTCAATGATTAGGGATTGAATAGGATTCGATTACTAGAGTTCTCCATCTATGCTTATGTGTAATGCTTAGATTAGTTTGATCATCTAATCTATGATCTTAGGTTGTTTTATATTCCAAAAGCTTGTAGAATTCCTGAACTAGTATTGATGAGCAATTGAATCACCAACGATAGTTTATTGTTACGATCAATTGTGGATAATTGAACATATTTGTTAAAGCCTATCTAGAATTTGGAATCCATAATAGTTAGGATCTCTAGGTTGTTAGATAGAGTGACAAATACCACGATAGTAGATTTTTCAAACCTTTATGTTCAAGTCAATAATTGTGCCTATTTGTTCCTGAATATTTTCCCTGATTGATTCTTATTTCCTAACGAATACTCGATTCTTGATGCCTTTATTTATTAGTTTTACATTGTTTATTGTTTTGTTTTGTTTTTACCATTATTTGAATTTTCTTAGCTTAAGTTTTGTCTAAAGATTGATAGTGTAACCATTGGACCTTGTGGACTTGATTCTTAAGTGCTACATTAATACGATACGCACCAGAGGTTAAATTTGTATTATTGACCTTGTATCAAGAGTCACCATGCTTCTCAATCCACCATTCAGGTAATCTGTGTTTCTCGAAGCAAGTTTCCACAAAGTGATTGTTTCGTCCATAGTGAGTACAAGGTCCTTGATTTACATGAGTAAGCGAGGCAATTGTGTTTATTCCACTTTTGACTGCGAAACCAACATCATCAACTCTTTCTTCTTTGCTTCGCGTTACAGTTAGATATCGTTCCTCAGCAACTATCTCGGAATAAATTTGGTCGAAAGTTAGGTCCGAATCACGATTCAACCTGTTAAAAATGTTTGAGCGAGTGGTGCCAAAACTACAAGCATCAAGCCCCATAAGAAATTGGTGAATTCTCTCATGATCACAACGTTTGATGTGCTTAACCATCTGAACAAAAGTATCAGTAGAACAGCAACAAGATATTTAAGGTTTGTAATCATCTAGGTCATCCCACATAGCTTTGAGTTTACCAAAATAGTCTGCAACACCGGATCCTCCTTGAATGCAACCAGCAATCTCACTTTTGGTTTGTTGAACCCGAGCAGCATTCCCAATAGAGAATCGATTCTTAATTGTATCCCAAAGTGCCTTTACGTTTTCATTGAATGAAATCGCCTTTTGAACTTTGACATCGAGGCTTGTGTATAACCAGCTTACGATCATAGAGTTGGTTTGAGTCCAACGAGATTAGTCAGGAGAAGAAGGAGAAGGTTGTGTTAGAGATCCATCAACAAACCCTAGTTTGTTTTTCCCGCGAAGATTGCTCCTAGCAAGCTTTTCCACTTCTCATATTTTTCACCAGTTAGAAGCATGGAGGTGAGAGCATGTCCCGGTTGATCAGATGAGTTAAGATGATACGGCACGGAGGTAATCGGATGAGCATCTTTTGCAACAGAACCATTGGAAGTCTCAACCATAGTAGAAGAAGATGAGGAGATCGAAGTAAAAAAAAGAGGTTTAAGTTTAGAAAAACGGCAAGATTAGAAGAGTTTAGGTTTAGAATATTTTTTGGCTCTGATACCATGCCAAATAGTGTGTAATGCCTTGATTTTATTGTTGAAAATTAAAGAGTATATATAAAAGATACAAGAGACTTGGTGAACAAGTATAGAATCCTAACAAAAATATACAAAATGAAAAATATCATTTTCCCTAATATAATGAAGGATAATTTTCATTAATGAAATCAAACTTTAAAATCTGTTAAAATAGTTGGAGT
The DNA here is from genome assembly GCA_900406435.1 of Lepidium aucheri. NCBI lineage: Eukaryota > Viridiplantae > Streptophyta > Magnoliopsida > Brassicales > Brassicaceae > Lepidium > Lepidium aucheri. The sequence continues at coordinate 19,435 of OVBA01002244.1, read as the reverse complement.
TTGAATAAAAGATTGACAATAGTTGATCAATTTAAATACTAAAATCACATACTTTAACTATTCTTTGCTGGTTTTGCAGATGAAATCATCATTACTACTTTAGAATCTTAATTTAGTTTTTGGAATCTTAATCATCATCATTGTTGTTGTTGTAGTCTTCGGCCGGATTTGAAGTTAAATTATGTAAAATGTTAATAATTTATCGAACATGTTCACATAGCAAATCTTATACATAATAATTGTATCTAAAGTACAATTTTTATTAATAAATTTAGGTTTAAGTCTAACATACAAGTTCGTGTATGAATTGGCACGACGTCAAAAATTTAAGTAGGTTTCGACCATTTGGATTTAAACCTAAGTTTATTGATCAAAATTTAAATTTTTTATACGAACTATTATTTTTCGGCCAAAATCAATGTTGACCGTTATCTCCGTTAGTCAACCGTTAACGTGATACGTGTATGGCTAAACACATGACACGTGTACGGTCAAATAAATTTTATTAAAATAAAGTCAAAATAAATTAAAATAAATTAAAAATAAATGATAATAAAGTGTGATAAATTATAATAAATTATTTTAAATTTAAAATAAATTGAAATAAATTAAAATAAATTATAGTAAATTACAATAAATTAGTAAAAATTATTTTAAATTGAAATAAATTGAAAATAAATTATTTTAAATTGAAGATAAAATAAAATAAATTACATGAAATAGAATAGAATAAAATACATACATAAAATAAATACATAAAATAAATACATAAAATAAATAAAAGTAAATAAAAAGTATTAAATTGAAATAAATTAAAATAATTTGTGATAAACTAAAATTTTGACGTTTTAGTAGGTATGTTGTTGAAAAATTTGAAAATTGAATATCAAAAAGTAAAAAAAGTATATCAAATATTAGCCATTTAAAATGTTATAGAGAGTGAAATAAGGCGATTTGGAAGCTACCAAACCCATTTGGAAGTATAGCAAATATTAGCCATTTAAAATATTCGTTTAGTGATATGTGGAAGGTGATTTGGCGTTAACAAAGCTGACTTGGCAGTGTTTATCAAAACGACGCCGTTTTAATGTTTTTGATTAAAATCCCTAAGTCTTTTCTTTTTTGGAGACACGATTAAAATCTCAAATGTCGTCTACTTTGGTACTGGGAAATCATCTCTGAAGTTTGTTAGGAGGTCAATAACGATGCCTTCGTCGAGTAAAGTAAGTGATTAAATTTCATTCTTATAGAATCAATTTTAGGTTATACCTTAACTATACTGACGATTTTAGGTTCAATTTCAATAAGAATGAAATTGAATCACTTACCTTACACGATGAAGGCATCGTTATTGACCTCCTAACCAACTTAGAAATGATTTTCCAATATCGAAGAAGATGAGATTTGGGATTTTAATCGTGTCTGCAAAAAAAAAGATTTTAGGGATTTTAATCAAAAACTTATTAAAACGGCGTCGTTTTGATAAACACTGCCAAGTCATCTTCGTTAACGCCAAATCACCTTCCACATATCTAAACGGACATTTAATGGTCTAAAAACCGGAGTTAAACAGCGGCCTACTGTTGACTAACGATATTGACTGTCAACGTAGGTTTTGGCACGGTTTTGTAAGTTCATGTTTTTTTTTGAATTTATAAGTAATTCACATAGAAATAGCTGAGGATGTCATGTTCATGTATGAAACGACTCGATAGAACAAATTCGCTTAGTTTTTGGCCTTTCCCGTCTTTGTGCTGTTTTTCGGTTCTTTTCTTTCATCTAAAGATAGTGTGTTAATTTTAGAAACAATAATATAGTTAGACAAACAAAGAAACCGTTCAGAATCCAGTTTTCATGGATATCCTCATTCTCCCACAAAATTAGATTTTCCCTACTTTCATGGCCAATCCTTCCAGTTTTCCTGGGAGAAATCATCTTCGTCTTCCTTAATCATCAGAAAAAAATGAAAGAGAAAAAGTCACGAGGCAATTTAAGTGCTTTAAGCTCTCTATCGCTCTCTTTCTCTTTTCTCTCTCTCTCTCTTCATCAATCTCAATCTTTCTCTTATTGCGGAATCCGATTAACACCGGAATCCGCCATGGAAGATGAATAAGATTCGGTCTCTACGATACGTTCTCCCTGAGACAATAACCTCTGCCGCTTCTAATCGAGGATCTGATGGTAGCCAAATCAACGTCCTTCTATGGCGGCATCAAATTCTTGACCCCGATAGCAACATCGTCACATATTGGAACCACATCTTTCTCATTACCTCCATACTCGCTCTCTTCCTCGATCCCCTCTATTTCTATGTCCCTTACGTCGGAGGTCCAGCGTGTCTCTCTGTCGACATCAGCCTCGCTGCCACAGTCACTTTCTTTCGCACAGTCGCTGATATCTTCCACCTCTTGCACATCTTTATGAAATTTAGGACTGCGTTTGTCGCCCGAAGTTCTCGAGTTTTTGGTCGGGGTGAACTCGTCATGGATTCTAGAGAGATAGCTATGAGGTATTTGAAGTCAGATTTCCTCGTGGATGTTGCCGCCATGCTTCCTCTTCCCCAGGTTCACTCTTGCTCATCTCTTATTATGTCTTTAAATGTAGCACGAAATTGGCTACATTCAGATTTGACATATTAGGAATTTCCAATTCAAAATCAGTTCAACTCTAAATAATATATTCTAGATAATAATAATCTCAGTTTCCTATGTGAAATATTAATTAAATTCTAACAAATTTTGCTCTCATCAATATAGTATGATTATTTTTAACTACGAAAATATTGGCTAGGTAACAACACCTACCATATCAACTACAAATTTTCATCAAATAGTAATAGATTTTCTGACGAGTATCTCAAAATCTCTTTGATGCTAAACTCTTGTATGAGTATCTCACATTATACTAATTTATATTGTTTTATATTATTTTAATGTTGAGATACCCTTAAGATACTCCCAATAGAAATGTTCGTGATGCTCCATCTAAAATTATATGTTTGGGGTTCCGAACATTATCTATACAATTTTATTGAAGAGCAATTATGGCTATAAAATATCTTGAGCTAAACTTGAGTTGGATCCTGAGATGTCCTTTTTACCAGTGAATCAATTGTCCCAACAACATGCAAATGGGTCATATTTTTAATAATTTGTGTTCTTAGAGAACTTATAAACTTTCAATAAGTAAATTAGATTGTCCTCATGCTTGGTCTGACCATATTTTGATCTCAGCTTGTTATTTGGCTAGTAATTCCAGCCGCCACAAATGGGACTGCTAATCATGCCAATAGCACTCTCGCACTTATCGTACTTGTCCAATACATTCCAAGGTCATTCATCATATTTCCTCTCAACCAAAGAATCATAAAAACAACTGGGTTTATTGCCAAGACTGCTTGGGCAGGAGCTGCATATAATCTCCTCCTCTACATCCTTGCTAGTCACGTAATTATTCTATCTCTCGTGGGTTTCTTTTTAGATTTCTTCAGTTTAAGTTGCTAAGAATATCCATTTGTGTGCAGGTTTTAGGAGCAATGTGGTATCTATCATCCATCGGGCGGCAGTTCTCATGTTGGTCTAACGTATGCAAGCGAGACAACGCCTTGAGAGTCTTAGATTGTCTTCCTAGTTTTTTGGACTGCAAGAGTTTGGACCAACCCGAGCGCCAGTATTGGCAGAACGTCACTCAGGTTCTTTCTCATTGCGATGCTACAAGTAGCACTACCAATTTCAAGTTCGGGATGTTTGCAGAAGCCTTTACCACTCAAGTTGCTACAACAGATTTTGTGTCTAAGTACTTGTATTGTCTTTGGTGGGGTTTAAGAAATTTAAGGTATGTCAACCTTTGATCCAACCAAAAAAACTGGTTTCTTATCTTAGATTGTCTTCCGCTGGTTCTAGTAACGGTTTCGTTTCACAGTTCTTATGGCCAGAATATAACCACAAGCGTATATCTTGGCGAGACCCTCTTTTGTATTACAATCTGTATTTTTGGGTTGATTCTCTTCACACTCTTGATTGGTAACATGCAAGTAAGCCTCTGAACTTATTCATCACTCTGCAGAAATTTTGAATACAGAGACTTTTTTTTTCGTTTTATAGACTTTTGAACAAACGGCTTCTTGATTTTTAATTTGGTGGAAAGTCTTCTCTACAATCGATGTCTGTAAGAGTTGAAGAATGGAGAGTTAAACGAAGAGACACTGAAGAATGGATGAGACATCGTCAACTACCTCCAGAGCTTCAAGAACGAGTTCGTAGATTCGTACAATACAAATGGCTTGCAACCAGAGGTGTCGATGAAGAATCAATCCTCAAGTCCTTACCTACAGATTTACGCCGAGAAATCCAGCGCCATTTGTGTCTCGCCCTTGTCCGCCGGGTACAAACATAAACTGTGTCCTCACAAAAAAATGGTTAATGGTTTCAAAAATCGAATGGTACTTTTCTAAGTGCAGGTCCCATTCTTCTCTCAAATGGATGATCAACTTCTTGACGCTATATGTGGATGTCTTGTGTCGTCACTGAGCACGGCCGGGACCTACATATTCCGTGAAGGCGACCCAGTAAATGAAATGCTATTTGTAATCCGAGGACAAATAGAGAGCTCTACAACAAATGGAGGAAGATCTGGTTTCTTCAACTCCACTACTCTAAGACCTGGCGATTTCTGCGGTGAAGAACTTCTTACATGGGCCTTAATGCCAAATTCTACACTCAATCTTCCTTCTTCGACCCGAACTGTTCGTGCACTCTCTGAAGTCGAAGCCTTTGCTTTAAGTGCAGAGGATCTCAAATTTGTTGCTCATCAGTTCAAACGTCTTCAAAGCAAAAAGCTACAGCATGCCTTCAGGTAAACCTTAAATAAAGTTTGACGAAACATCTTGATGTAATGATTCAGGACGGAGCTAGACAATATCTCATGCGTCCGATTTTCAGATATTACTCACATCAGTGGCGAGCATGGGGAGCGTGTTTCGTTCAGTCCGCATGGAGAAGATACAAGCGTAGAAAGCTTGCGAAAGAACTTAGCTTGAACGAAAATAGTGGATACTATTACACATATGAAACAGGTTACAATGAAGAAGATGAAGAATACTATGAAAGTGACGAGGAGGGTATCGAAGGCGTATCAATGGACAACACAAACAACAATCAAAATCTCGGAGCAACGATCTTGGCATCTAAATTTGCGGCCAACACTAGAAGAGGCACAAATCAAAAGGCTTCAAGTAGTAGTACTGGTAAGAAAGATGGATCTTCAACCAGCTTGAAGATGCCTCAACTATTTAAACCAGATGAGCCTGATTTCTCGATAGACAAGGACAACGTTTAAAGTGTAGACATTATTTATACCAACAAAACTTTTCTGAAATTTCTTTGGTTTTAGATGGTAAATAGTTAGATAATTGCATACTTATTTTAATATATAATACTTGTTTTCATTCTCTTTCTTTTCATTTCGGTTTGAAGGTACTAGAATTAGCAAAAAAGTTTTAGAGTTAAAATACATTGTTCTTAAACTACCTCAATGTTATATTGTATGATTTTTTCTTGTCATATAAGATACTAATTTTGCATACAATGGTCTCACTATAAGATCATTTAGAAGATAATAAATAAAGTGATAATCTTCTTCGGATTCAGCTGCCAAGAATACAATCAATAGTAGCAACTTTCTGAGATTGCTTAAACTTAGGTGAAAAATAGATTAATTCTGCTCATTTCTTTGACTATCCAATCTTCGATCTGTAACACCCCAACTCATTACAGTCGCGTTCCAACGCATTCTAGTAAGGCTTTGGGCAGACCATACAGTTAACCAATTCATGTTCCATTATTCACTAAGTCAAAATTTCGATTATAAGATGTGATAACCCCAAACAATTCATAAAAGTCGGTTCCATTCTTATTCATATTCAAGTTCAAGGTTCCAAAAACATCAAGTGATAACATAACTCATTAAAAACGTTACTAGCATCAAGTTCAATCTTAAATAACATAAAAAGGACTCCCTATTCCCATCCCTAAATCCACCTCCTCTCTATCCCACCTTGGTCTCTCTCCTATTAGCCACTTTATCGATCATTGGTCAGATCATTACCTACAATCACGTAGAATGTATAAGCAAAAAAGTTGCTTAGTGGTTCAGTCATCCCGTCCCACTAGGCTATAACCAGTACACGCATTCAATAACAAATCAAGCAAAACCAAAGAACAATCATGATTTTAGGGTTTGCTCAACGATTAGTTTAACTACCCGGGATACATCCGGATCAGCCAAAGTAACCTTTGAGTCAAGAACAATAATCACATCATATCACAAATTTAGGTCCGAACCCTAAGGTTCACAAATCACAGGTCCGAACACTATGTTCGCAATTCACATGTCATGAACCACACGGTTCTCAATCACAATTTCGACCCACATTGTTCTTCCATTCACAATCAATCATTCAACCTAACCATTCTAGGGTTCCATTCAACCTATTACTAAACATGGATCTAGGTCAACTTCACGGTCACGAGCTCACCTTTACCTTAGACTCTTTCGGTTTCTTTTTGCTCTATGGGATTCGAATTGCCAATACTAGCAAAACCTTTAACTCAATTCGACCTCTTTCCTTGCCTCAACTAGATAAAACTCTCTCAGCCTCCTTCAAGTTCTCTCTCTCTTATTTTTAGGTCAACTTGTGCAAATTCCCTTTTTAGGGTGGATTAAGGCTCCCATTTATAACCCTTAAGGTAATCTAATCCCTAACTCTAACTCCTTTAGTTGGACCGGGCTCAAACCCATTCAAAATAATCCAAGGTCCAAAACACATCAATTCTAGTCGTTTTACTTTTAAGACACCCGTTAGGACACATACCTAACTCTTGTCCGAACGTGGGCACCTCTTGTCCTAACGCGGACCAGATTTGTCCTTACACAGACCAAACTTGTCTTAAACCTTAAAACTTGTCCAAAATTAGACACAACATGTCCGAACCTCCTAGGTTCATGTCCGAACTTGGACCAATGATGTTCGAGCGACCGTGCGGTCCGATCCGGACCATGCTGTCCGAACCACTACGTTTGGTCCAAATCCTAGGTTCTTGTCATAAATTCCGTCCTTAGCTTATTTTTCATGATTTTATCTGATTTTAATTATTCTTTAGGCTTCCAATGCCTTTCCTTGGCCAGAGCGCACCAAATAGTCATGTTCAGTTTGCTCGTACGTACTGTATCCATGTACCGCACCTAGTGTGTTCCTGAATTGGCCAAACGTGGGTATTACACGATCTCTCCAATTTTTCAGAAGAACTTGACAACTTGTAACACCATATGGCCCTCATCTCTTACAAAGCTCCTGGAGAATCAAATCCAAATTCTTCCAAGACGAACGCAGAAAAAATTGAAATTGCTTAATATATATAGTGCCATAATCTAATATGTGACTGATTTAAGTCATTTTTCTTTACAGTGTGAAGATGTGAATGTATATACCTTACTACAAAATTCGTCTCTTGTCACGAAGCCTTTCACACTTCGAGCTTCTTTTTTGATTCTTAATCTAATCTTAATTCACTCCAAACTTGGCATTAAGCGGCTGCTTAACCATCATTGGCCAAGCCAGTAGTGGAATCTGTTATAGGAAAATTTACGATAGAGTTTTACAATGACTTGACGTGCAAGACACGTTTAGAGAAATTGTTAAGAGATTTTTGGAGATTCACCTATGATTTTATCTCTTCGTATTGATCTTATCTTTTTGTATTTTCCATTTAGTTTTCTATTTAAAGGCAATGTTTAGCCTATTGTTATTCACGTTTTGTTCTAATAACTTTGAGACTAAGAACTCGAGACCTAATATTCGTATTAGTGATTCCATTCTTTTGTTCTTCTTAGAGCATTGGTTTAAAGCTATTTCTCTTTTATTCAATAAAGCAGTTCAGTTACGTTTGATTTCTGGTAATTCATCTCTCTGTTTTGAAACTTAACTTTGCTATTGGAAGGTTACGTTTTACATTAACAAAGGTATCAGAGCCATTCGATTTTCGGATCATAGCTTCATGGTTCATACTCGTCATACTAAAGAGACCGAAGGAATGGAGTCTTCATTAATCAAGCGCTTGGCTTCTTTGGAGAAGTTGATGATCAATCAAGGTGAAAACTTAGAGGCTCACGGATCGCAAATTCAGTTGCAGAAGCAACGATTGGAGGAACAAGGTGCACGACTTGTGTCACAAGAGGGTCAATTTACTGAAACTTTGACTAAGAGTTTTTCTGATATGATGCAATGGGTTCAACGAGCTCTGCCTGCGTTACCGGCTACTCAATCTACACCTACGATAGAAAATTCTGCACCATCTTTGACACCTCTTTCTTCATTGACTCAAACATAGGGCACTTCTAACGCTCTTCTGCCTCGTTTATCTAGCCCTTATGAAGGTGTGCCCATTTAGGAAGAGTAGAATTTCCTAGATTTGATGGAGAAGCTGCTAGAGATTGGATTTATAAGGTTGATGTATTTTTCGATGTGGATCAAACTCCGGACAATTTGAAAGTACGTTTGACTTCTATTCACTTCTTTGGTGATGCAGCAACTTGGCATACATCGTTTATACAATCTAATGTTGGCGCCAAGATTTTATGTTATTGGATTACGTATAAGTTTGTTTTGATCAAACGTTTTGAAGACGTAATTGATAATCCCATAGCTGAGTTGAAAGACTTATGAGAAACTCATGGTATTGTTGATTATCATAACAGATTTGATGTGATAAAGTTACAAGTTAATTTTTCTGAAGAGTATTTGGTTAGTCTTTATCTTGCAGAATTACGACACGATACACAAATGCATGTTTGCATGTTTCAGCCTCAAACGATTCGTCAAAGCTTGTTATTGGGTCATTTATACAAGAATTCACACTCTTCTTCTAGTACTACATCGTCTTGGTCTCACTCTCATCCATCTTTACCTACTGGTCAATCAAAGAAATTGCTTACATCGGGTAAATAGAGTTTTGTTCGGAAGGATACTCCAAAGCTTCTACTAAAATGACCGGAGAAGGTTGCGATGTAGTTATGGGTATTCAATGGTTATCAACTCTTGGTGAGATTGGTTGGAACTTTAAACTTTTATGGATGAAATTTCAGCTCAATGGTCAACGAGTGACTCTTTATGGTTTACAACAAGGTTCTGTCCGAGAAGTTCGTTTGCTTAAGACTAAAAAGAATAATGAGGAAGAGTCGATGGCATTAATTTTTCCAAGCAAAGTTTTGGATGATACTGAAGTTACTCCTACTTGTAACATTACCTTGGTTTGAATTCAAGGAATTACTTTGAATGATCCTTTACACTCGGATATCTCTTCTTTGCAAGATGATTACTCGGTTGTCTTTGAAGAACCACGCAGCTTGCCTCCTTCTCGTGGGTATATGATCACCGGATTCCATTAATTGATGGTGCTACTCCAGTTAATCAAAGACCTTATCGATGCGAGGTGTACCAAAGAGATGAAATCGATAGGATTGTTAAAGAGATGCTTACGAGTTGTATCATTCCTCCTAGTTCGAGTCCTTTTGCTTCTCTGGTGGTTTTGGGCGAAAAAAAAGATGGCACATGGAGGTTATGTTCTGATTTTCGTGGTTTGAATAACATCACCATTAAGAATCATTTTCCGATTCCTTTGATCGAAGATCTTCTTGATGACCTTGGTGGAGCTACATGGTTTTCAAAACTTGATCTTCGTGCTGGTTATCATCATGTTCGTATGGATTCGGAGAATATTCACAAGACAGCTTTCACGATGCATAGTGGTCATTACGAATATCTTTTAATGTCTTTCGGCTTATCGAATGCTCTGGCAACTTTTCATAATTTGATGAATTCTGTTTCTCGGTCATTTTTGTGGAAGTTTGTTCTCATATTTTTTGACGATATCTTGGTCTATAGCTCTTCGTTGGACGATCATGCTTGCCATCTTCAACAAGTGTTTGATACAATGAAGTCCAATCAGTTATTTGCTAAATTGAGTAAGTGTGAGTTTGCTGTCCGTACGGTGGAGTACTGGGACATTTTATTCCCGAAGGAGTTTCTACCGATCCCAATAAGGTGGCAGCTGTGTCCGATTGGAACCTACCAAAGAACGTTAAGGAGTTAAGAAGTTTCTTGGCTTGGCTGGTTATTACTGACGATTTGTTCAGAATTTTGGGACGATCCCTAGTCCTCTTACAACTTTGACAAAACGGGATTCTTTTGCTTGGTCCGATGAGGAACAACAAGCTTTTGTTTCACTCAAGGCTACTTTTTGTAATACTCTGGTTTTAGCTTTACCAGTCTTTGACAAACCTTTTGTGGTTGAAACAGATGCAATTGGGTCAGGTATTGGAGCTGTTTTAATGCAGTTGGGACATCTAGTGGCTTATATAAGTAGACAACTGAAGGGTAAGAAGTTACAGCTTTCGATTTATGAGAAAGAGTTGTTGGCTGTGGTGTTTGCGGTGCAAAAGTGGCATCATTATTTGTTACCCTCTTACTTTATCACTAAAATTGATCAAAAAAGTTTAAAGTATTTGTTGGAACAGCGTCTCAATACTCCGATACAGCAACAATGGCTTCCGAAGATGTTGGAGTTTAGTTATGAAATCCAATATAAGACGGGTAAAAAGACATTACTGCGGATGCATTTTCACGAAGGGATTGTTTGGACATCTTACATATGGCTTTAAAAGCTTCGGATCCTGAGCTTTTGGGCATCATCGCTTTGTTAAAATCGAATCCTAAAGGTAAATAGTTTTACTCTTGGACTTGCGACTTATTACGGAGAAAGAGTAAGCTTTTCATACCTAATGTTGCTTACTCGTATTAAGGATTCATATGCTTCGGATCCTGAACTTTTGGGCATACTCATACCTAATGATTCCGATTTACTTACTCGTATTAAGGATTCATATGCTTCGGATCCTGAGCTTTTGGGCATCATCGCTTTGTTAAAATCGAATCCTCAAGGTAAACAATTTTACTCTTGGACTTGCGACTTATTACGGAGAAAGAGTAAGCTTTTCATACCTAATGTTGCTGCTCTCCAAGATTCTTTGCTTCGACGGTTACATTGTTCGGGCATATGAGGTTATTTTGGTTGTGATGCAACTCATCAACGCGTTAAGAGTTTGTTTTATTGGAAAGGAATGTCCAAAGATATACAAGCTTATATTCGAACATGTGATGTTTTTCAACGTTGTAAGTATGATACTTCGGCTTCTCCGGGTTTGCTACAACTGTTGAGTATTCCTGAAGGTGAGTGGACAGATATTTTGATGGACTTCATTGATGGATTAACGGTTTCGTTTGGTAAATCTGTAATTTTTGTTGTGGTTGATCGTTTGACAAAGGCAGCTCACTTTATGGCACTTGCTCATCGTTATACGGCTATCACAGTGGCTCAAGTATTTTTGGACAATGTTTTCAAGTTACACGGCTATCCTTGCAGCATTGTTAGTGATCGTGGCTATGTTTTTGTGAGTGAATTTTGGCAAGAATTGTTCAAGGTACAAGGAGTTGCTTTGAATCTTTTGAGTGCTTATAATCCTCAAACTGACGGTCAAAGTGAAGTGGTTAATCGCGGATTGGAAACTTATTTATGTTGTATGACAAGTGATCGACCATATTTGTGGAGTAAATGATTACCTTTGGCCGAATATTGGTACAATACGAACTTGCACACTTTGACAAAAATCCCTCCAACTGAAGCTATGTATGGTCAGATTCCTCCAATTCATTTACCTTACCTTCCCGGTGAGTATAAATTTTCTGTGGTTGCTCAAAATTTACAAGATTGTGAGAATATTTTGCTCATACTTAAGTTTCATTTTTTGAGGACTCAACATCGTATGAAACAAAATACGGATGTCCATCGAAGTGAAATGAAGTTTGAGATCAGTGATTATGTGTATGTCAAGCTACAAGGTTATCGTCAAAAGTCACCTGTTTTTCGTTCTGATCCAAAGCTAAGTCCTCGGTATTTCGGCCCATACAAGATATTAGATCGTTGTGGAAAAGTGGCATATAAACTAGACTTGCCACCTTCTTCGAAAATTCATCCCATTTCTCATGTGTCTCAACTTAAAGTCATGGTAAGGAATATTTTGACTTCATCTACTCTTCCTTCGGTGATTTTGGATGTATTCGCTAAGGTTCCTGAACGTGTGTTAGAGCGAAATATGGTTCAACGTCAAGGTCGAACAACTACTATGGTGTTAGTGAAGTGGTCTCATTGCGATGAAAGTGAAGCAACTTGGGAGTTGTTGTTTGTTCTGTTGGTATTGTGCATTCAGGTGACTCATTTGGATTGAGGAGTGTGACTGGGACAGTTGCAAAGTCTGGGAAAAGTACAACATGGTCTTGGTTCTGTCACGTAAGTTTTCATGTTGTTTACTAATGATCAATGAATTCCTTTGATTACACTTTTCATTTCGGTCTTTGTTTCTTTGCTTGCTTGAGAACAAGAAAGAAGCTAAGTCTGGGAGAATTGATGTAATTCATTTTTATCAATCTTTCACACTTATCTGCATGCTTTTCGAGTCTTTGCTAGTGTTTTAGAGTCTTTTCATGTGCAAGATAGGTTAAAATGGGATCAAATGCTTAAGGAATGGATTAGAGCAAAACGGAACAATTTTGGTATTTTTCAGAGGATCGATCGATCCCTAACAGCATCAGATGCTGGCACGAGTTCATGATCGACCAGCTCCCACTTGATCGATCGATCTCCTTGGTACTAGAATATGTGCTCAACTTGAGGATCGACTATGCACTTGCAGGATCGAATGTTCTCGCTCTCAAAGAGTAATATGTGCCCAACTTCTTGATCAACCAGTTGGCATTGGGATTGACCGTTTGATAGTCGATTGAACGTTCTACATCTAGATTGATCGATCCACGAGCCAGCACAAAAAGCCTAATTTTTTCTTATTCTGTACAAATTGCATTTTTAACATATATAAGTAGGTTTTTAGTCGTTTTAGAAGGGGACATGTTTTCATTATTCTTTTCCATAAACTTTTACTTTTCTTGTATACTTTTGGAGAGAAGATTTCATCTTCTACAATTTTGGAGAAGATTTCTGAACCCTCTTTAGTTTTTATTGCAATTATATTATGATTTCCAAGATGTCTGTTGCTTTTTCATTTCAATTATGTATGAGTAGTTTTCCAATCGAGTTTAGGGTTTTCTAGAGATTTAAGGGAATCAATAGATTAGGGACAAATAGGGTTTAATCTTAATGTGTTCTCCATCTATAGTTTTTCTTAATGCTTAGGTTAGAGTACCTAACTAGCCTATGATCATAGGTTATTCAACTTACCAAAAGTGCTTGTTAGATGCCTGAAAGTACATAGATGAGCAATTAGTCATTAACTAACGAAAGCCGATGTTAAGGCTAATTATGGACATACAAGACCTAATCGATAATGTGTGTTTAGATCTCTAAGACCAAACGTCATTTAAGATTCTAGGTTTCTAGATATAGTATTCGACGCCACGATAGTGGGTCTACTATACAATTATCTCTATGACAAGAATTGATCTTAAACATGTCCTGAATAGTTTCCTGAATTCTCTGAACATAATGCTTTTATTATAGAATTTACATCATTTTGATAACACTGACCATTATGGAGGCAGTATCAAGGGCCAAATGTTTAAGAACTCTACACAAGAATGTGAACACCAACGGATGCAAATAGCTTTGTATACCTCTCTTCCACATCCATGTCAAATAACCATACATGTCATTATCTATCTTTAGCTGAAAGCACTAACTCTTATGATTATTAGATTATGGGCTTCCAACTCAAAACTAATTGGCAATGACTGGATAGACACATATCTTATATATACTAGTTAGGATCCCTTCCAACTTCTAATGTGGGATAATATTCCCTAAAAGGCCCCTCGAGATGATGGTTGTTTGACCTAATCTCGATATGTTCAGGTATGGATTGACGGCACTATTTTTGGGTCTAGGTTGTCGATATTTGGACCAACTTTGGGTTAGATCGGGTTGGATAGCGCGGATTGTGGGCTTTAATATCATATTAGATTATGAGCTTCCAACTCAAAATCAATTGGCAATGAGTGGAGAGACTCATATCTCATATATACTAGTTAGGATCCCTTCTAACTTCCGATGTGAGATAATATTCCCTAATACTGATTATCTCACATTTCTCAGTTCAGTGAAGTTCTCATCAGCATCGAATTATATCCACATTGGTTCAACATATAATTCAAAACTAGCGTCTTGTCATTTTAGAAACATTACCCGAACACGTGTGGTGAGCTACTTCAAATGATTGCCAATGTTTGTCAGGATTGAAATAAGTCTGAATCAACAAAGCATTTACCACATGAAACGCGAAGCAGAACAAAAATATGATCCTCTGGGATCATATTCGTCACGATATAGAAAAAATGATAAATGTGATAGCAATTACTAATTGTGGCATGGAAAACACAGGATGGAAAACCAGTTGGCTTATATTCGATGTTATCTTTTCTATTTTTCCATTTTCTTTCCTCTTATGATTTAGCTTTCTTTTAAGTTCTTTTCAATTTAATGGCACTTGTAGCCAAGCTTAGTTTTTACCCTAGTTTTTATATAAGTTCTTTGAGAATTCTCTTAAGTATGTAATAGCTTACATTTGTGGTTGTGCAAGGTTCATTTCTTTGTTTCTTGGAACAGTGACTTGTTTTCCAATCTGATTAACATAGCATATTTTCTTCTTCTTTTTACAATCTTGTTTTGGACATCAAAGGTATTAAGGTGCCGAGTTGCTCTCAGTCTGGTGGTTAGGATGATCCAGCTAATGATTTGGCACCCGGGTTCGATTCCTACCTGCTATATTATGGTATCTTAAAAAAGAGATTTTAAAGGTGGGCTTTAGGCTATGGATCGTGCCTTGTCGATCCAATGTTGACAAAAAAAAGGTATTGAGGCAAAGAATTTGTTGCTACACTTCTCTCTACTTCTCTCTGCTTCCGGTGAATCTCTCTCTATTTTTTTTCAATTGTCTCTTCGAATTTGTTGCTTAATTTTCAAAGATGTCTTCCAAGTCATCTCCGACTGTCCTCCGTTATTTCCCAAGGCAAGGCCAGGGAATGTCTTGTCGCGATTTGGAGAAGTACAAGTCTCGCCATGGCATCTCCTTTGATGTTAATCGTTTGGGTTCTCCTTCAGAATATGAACCGGATATGTATATTTGGTCCTCTATTGACTAGTAAAACCATTGCAACTTATCTTTCTTCGTCCCCATGTGTATTATTCTTCTTTTATGGGAGCTTCATGTCACTCTTGCTCAATTTTATCCCTCTTTCTCGCGCCAGACGTTGGTCCTCTTCACCTTTGCGAAAGAGAAGGCTCGTGTTAGGTCCCCACTCGTTACTTTATCAAGCGCAAGCGTCATGGCGATTCCTACCCTTCTTTTTGTAATTCTCATTTGGATTGGATCACGAGTAATCTAGAAAACAACGATAAATCTAAAGAGAAAGTTGTTTCCTAAATTCCTGCCACTCTTATAGAATCTCGTTTTGATATCATCCTTTCTCAGTGCGGCCAAAAACTTGGTTGGCCCTCCGAGTTCACTTGCTTCATTTTTGTTTTGTTTTGTGTAGCGTTTATGGTTTATCACTGTTTGTGTTTTGCAGCTACTGTCTTGCTTTATACTGTCAGAGCACGAAGATCATTTTTGAGATCTGGAAGGGAAATTGTCCTTGGAATTCCTTCACAGTTGAGAGAATTTTTCGTTCCTTTAACGACCTCAATGCTTTCCTGGCCCAAATGAACAAGAGAGCTGAAAGGTTGGAGGAAGAGCTAAAATCAGTGACAGTGAATTGTGCTTCATCTTCTAAATAGATGGCTCGCCAAGAGAAAGATAAGCGAGTGTTGGTTGCCTCAAAAGAGGATGAGGTTGAGAAGGGTTTGAGCGTGGTTCGTGCGAAAGTGGTAAAGCAATATGAGGTCTTTAAATAAAGCCAAAGAAATTTTGGATTAGAAGGTCGAAGAATTTGAGTATGCCTAGGTTCTCACAGCTGGTGAAGCTTGCTTAGAGACCGTCATCTGTTGTCGTGGCGGTGATATCACCAAAGAAGATATGGATGGGATTAGGCAGCAATGCCTAGCTGCTCATGCTTCTCTTCTATCAGTGAAGGGTCTTGGACTTAACATTCATGATATGGACGTGGAAGCTCCTCTAAAGAGTCCATCATTAACTAGCCATTTGCTTTCAGAACATGATTCTGGCAGAGGCTCCGATTCGCTGATTCATTGAAGCATCGACTAGGAACCCACATTTTTAATTTGATTTCGTACTTTTTCCTTTCTTTTTGTTGTAGTAATTTTGTCTTTTGGTGCGAGGAAGGTCTTTTTTATTGAATTTGATTGTTTTGTTCCTCTACTTTTATTCGCATGAATTCATGATATTATTTTTACTTTGATAGTAATTGCTTTTGTTTATCCGCTAAGTAGCTGAACACGGATTCAACTCATTTTTGACTTTCCATGCTATTTTGCGACTCTTGTCCTGTTTACATGGCCTTTTTATAATAAGGCTTCATTTCGTGTTTATGGATTTTTTACCATGCTTTCCTTTATTTCTTATTTTTTGGGCCTCGATGGGATTTTAGTTTTTAGCGGGAAATCGACACCGTTTTGTTTGCCTCTCGAGATCAATGTTAAGTCTCACAAATTAGATCTTTTCGTATAGTTTTCTCAATGGTTAATATTGTGGGTTTCCCAAAGGGTTTTTTTCCCACTACTTGTCTTTGTGTTTCACTTGTTCTGGGAATTTTTCTTCAAGGTATTCTACTCCTTATTTTTTGAGAATTTATGTTCTTGCTTTCTAGGTTTGAATTATTTTATATGAGTGATTCCACTAGTCTAAGATATTTTACTGCTATTTCTTTGTCTTCGGAAGGACCTTATCTTTCTTCTCCTTCTTACAGATACTTTTTTATGCCTTTAGTAAAACTTTTGATTCCTATTGTCATATCGATTTGATGACTCAGAAAGCCTTTTCATCTGATGGGTCCAAACATCTCTCTACTCGCAAGAAGCCTTCTGTTAAAACAAGTCTCCCTAAGGGCAAGGAGGATGTAGTAGATCCTCACCTTAAATCTGTTTTTACAAACGAGATGTTGGACCGGTGGAAGCACGAGTGAGGTATGACATCTATCACTCTAAAGGCTCCAGGTGATAGATTCCCTAAGAGTGTTCTAGAGGGGTACGTCTTTGCCTACACCATCTTCTTTGACAATTATTCCCTTTTATGTTTGCTTCTGCACATTTTAATCCGCTTCTTAGTCGGGTTGTGCTTACCTTTATCCCAGCTTTGCCCTTCTTTTATTTAGGTGGTTCTGGGTCTGTACGTTTGCGTTTTTGAGCATGGAAATCCTATTTTCTTCCAAAGACCTCTGCTTGCTTTATGCCATCAAGCACACTAATTGTTTCATTTGTCTATCGATTAGGAAAACTGACTTGAAGGTTATCGAGGGTTTTCCTGACAAAGATCCAAAATGGAGACACCCTTATTTTTTCTTTAAGGTTTCTCCAAGGAACATTAACGATCCTCCTCTTGGGGCCCTTTTGAGGAAATGGTGGAAAACTTCTGGTTAGGAAATTGTTCCTCCCAAGTTGAGTTCCTTTCGTTTTATGAGTTTTATTTAGCTTTCTTTCCTTTGTCAAGTGGTTTTGATTGCCTAGAGTTGAGGATCCGCAGAGTATTGTTACGGCGTTGAGGGTGGGTAACTGTTTGTGGGACTCTATTACTCTGAAGCGCATGAATAAATCCTTAGTTGATGATGGGGATCGCCATCTCTATGTTCACGCCATGGTTGGGAGTTGGTAGTTGACGCTGACACTCGGGCTCTATTGCCGAGAGGTTGGGAGTTAATGCTGACACTTGGGCTCGCCTTGAAGCCGTCCAAGCAGAACTCCTTCAGCCTAAAGAACTTATGCACAGTCTTGATTCTGGTCTGGAAGAATCTCTCAGATCCGTAGAGATTGAAAAGCGGTATCTTGTTATCACAAATAGAGAGCTTATTGATGAGGCTATTCAGAAAAACGTGATTTTCCTTGAATGCCTCACAATGTTTAGGGCTAAAATGGATCAAAAATTGCAGGCAGACGAGTGTGAATCTTGGTTGCATCAGTATGTGAACAATATTCACATTATTAAGCGAATTCAGGCTGGTTCACTAGATATTGCTGAATAGCATGCCACCCTTGTGGCTCTTGCTTATAAGGAGGAGTCTCGCCTTAATGAGCTAGAAACCCCAAATTTTTCCTTTGAAGCAATGCTTGTAGAGAAGGAGGTCAGGTTAAGGCTGCTATTGGTCCTCCATATGAGAACCAGATTCCCGGTGATGGTGGTGCTGATGCTGAGTTTCAGGTGTCGGTTGTCGTTGTTCTAGTGGCTCATGGGTCTACTTCTATGGTTTTGGAAGATCCTTCCATTATGGGCATGGGTGCTGATGTGATAATGGATAGCTCTAGTGATGAAGAGGTACTCAAGGAGGATGTGCTCAAAGACGTACCGACTGGAGCCATGACCAGATCACGGACTAGACGCTTCATTGAAGCAATTGGAGGATTGCTTCAACGATTTGAAGAGCAAGAAGTGCTGAAGCTATGTAATACCTTGAAGCTTGTGATGAGTATTCAAGAAGATTAACAAATGGGTGTGTAACTCATTTGCACTCTTTTTCACTTAAGTGAGTTTTATCCCATTAGGTTTTCCCCTTAAGGTTTTTAATGAGGCAATTGTGTTACACCATCAAGAGGCACTATTTGTTAATAAAAGTCTCAGCCAAATAAAGGCTCTTTAATAAAATCGGCTGCAGAATGCAAAGGGGTGCAACTAGTGAGTCAAATGACATTCAATTATGTTGTAGTTTCCACATAGCTTTATTACCTTGTCATTTTCGAGTTTTCTTGGGAATATGTCCAAGACTGAACTCTTCCCTATATATTTTTGTGGCCTTAGTCTGAATAAACAACAAACTTTGAATTCTAAAAATCTCTCTCAAATTTGTTCTCTCTCTTTGGTGCGTAATATCCAAAGAACCCAACGGAATATCAAAGGTCTTCCACAACCTTCGTGCGACCTAACGATCCACCTCTTTGACTTCTTCTTCTTCTTCTCTGATCAAGAACAAGTCGCCTATCATCTTCACTCCTCTTTGCAAGCGACGATCAAGGAGAATCTCATCAAGTAGTATCAGAGCAAACGCTTCAAAGGGAATATTCGAAACTCAATCACTTCTAACCTCTTCATATTCTTCGTTCATTTCTTATCTTCCGCAAATTTTCTCTTCTTATATAAAAAAAAAATTCTCTTCGTGATTAAAATCTGATTGTTCTTAACTTGACTTTTCATATTCTAAGTCTATATCGTA
>OVBA01002243.1:0-35980 GCA_900406435.1 Lepidium aucheri | reverse complement strand
GGTTTATAGTTTCAATGTTGTAGGTTTAATAGGTTCTTTGTTGTAGGTTTACTTATCAGTTGTTTTGGATTTTGTGGGATGAATATGTCTTATTGTTGTAGGTTTAATAAGTTATTTGTTGTAGGTTTAATAGGTTCTTTGTTGTAGGTTTAATTGGTTCTTTGTTGTAGGTTTACTGAGGTATTTGTTGTAGGTTCACTGATCAGTTGTTGATGTATATATCTTATTTGTCGACTTAGTTTTCTTTGTTGTAGGTTTAATATATTCTTTGTTGTAGGTTTAATAGGTTCTTTGTTGCAAGTTTTACTGAGGTTTTCGTTGTAGGTTTACTGATCAGTTGTTGTAGTTTTTGTGGGATGGGTATGTTTTATTTGTCGACTCTGTTTTCTTTTGTTGTAGGTTTATAGTTTCAATGTTGTAGGTTTAATAGGTTATTTGTTGTAGGTTTTAGTGAGGTCTTTGTTGTAGGTTTACTTATCAGTTGTTTTAGGTTTTGTGGGATGGATATGTCTTACTGTTGTAGGTTTAATAGGTTCTTTGTTATAGGTTTAATAGGTTCTTTGTTGTAGGTTTAATTGGTTCTTTGTTGTAGGTTTACTGATCATTTGTTGTAGGTTTTGTGGGATGGATATGTCTTATATCTCGAGTTAGTGTTCTTTTGTTGTAGTTTTATTCGTTCTTTGTTGTAGTTTTATCAGTTCTTAGTTGTAGGTTTAAATGATGTTTAATTTATTTTTTGTTGTAGGTTTTTGTGTTCTTGGTTATAAGCCTTTTTTCTTGGGTTCGGTCTTTGTTGTAGGTTTAATAACCATTTGCTGTAGGTTTTGTGATTATGTGTTGTAGGTTTTTCAGTTGCTTTGTTGTAGGTTTTTCATATGTATACCCTAGAACGTGAAAATACCATTTTACCCCAAAATTCAAACAGATATATCTTCTTCCCCAACACAACCACGACGTAAACTCCATTTTTTCATCTTCATTTAACCTTAAACCCCTTTGAGCTTGTGTTTTTTGTTTTGAGATGTATAAACTTCAATTAATTTGTGGAGAATGGATGGGTGAAAATGGTCGATGATTTTTTTATTTGGATAAATCTCATGGGAGCAATCTCATGGTCCTGCAGGGAATAATCTCTCACGACACATCTTCTTTTCTGCCATTGATCTGCAACACAAAATAAAATAAGTTATCATCGTTTCGAAAACTCTACAAAAACTATTCCGTAAACCTACAACACTATATCAGAAACCTACAACACTATGTCAGAAACCTACAACACTATTCTGTAAACCTACAACACTATTCCGTAAACCTACAACACTATATCAGAAACCTACAACACTATTTCGTAAACCTACAACACTATTCCGTAAACCTACAACACTATTCCGTAAACCTACAACACTATATCAGAAACCTACAACACTATATCAGAAACCTACAACACTATTCCGTAAACCTACAACACTACACCAAAAACCTACAACACTATGTCAGAAATCTACAAACATAATTTCATAAACCTACAACACAATTGCAAAAACCTACAACAAAGCAATCTGAAAATTACCAAAACTTACAACAAAAACCTACAATTTTAGTTTTCGAATTTTTTAAAATTTTCGATTTATTTTTTTAAATTTATTATTTTATATTTTTTAAAAAATAAAAAAAATCGAATTTTAAAAAATTTCAATTTTTTCGAATTTTTTGAATTTTTAATTTTTTTTGAATTTTTAAAAAATTTTCGAGTTTTTAAAATTTTTATTTTTCGATTTTTTAGTTTTTTTATTTTTTTTAGTTTTTTATTAATTTTTTTAAATTTTTTTTGTAATGGCATTTTCGTAATAAAAACAAAAACTAGAAAAAAATTAAATGAGAATGGCATGATAGTAATAAAATGAACATTCAAGAAAAATATGGACATTTCTACACTTTCACATTTTTATAGGATGAAAAAAACTATTTTAGTAATTAGACCATAATATTGAACTATTTCAGTAATTCTTTCTAAATAATATCTTCAGAATGTTTATGATCCTACCGAAGAGACAACACATCAAAGTGAAGATTTTATTAACATGGATGAAGCATCCTGTAATTACAATGATGCACTTGTTATCATTAAGTTCTCTGACATTTTTCTCCCTCTCAAAATGAGAGGAATTATAGTGGATGATAAGAACATCCATTTGCTTACATTACTTGAATCTGGACTTCCATCATGGGTCTTGTTTCTTCAGTATGTCCCATCTTCTGCCATATATATAGTAAACCTAACTTTTGTTTGGTTGCTTGTTTACAACATTACTAAAGTTCAAGTTTTGTACCAGCGAACCTTCACATACAAAATGCAATCCGCATACCGAAAACAGTAAAGTCCCAAAATCCAAAACGGTAAACAAAACTTGAACTTTAGTAATCTTGTAAACCAGAAACATCCATTTGGCGGACGTAGAAGTGCTCCATACTACTTGGTTGGTTTTCTTTTTCATTTTATTTTTTATGTTGAATAGACATAATAACTGCAACTGAAAAATTGATCCCAATCAAACCAAAATTTTTGGTTCGGTTTGGTATCGATTCCTAGAAAATAACTATTCGGTTTCGATATTTAGATAATTTTGGTTGTCGGTTTGGTTCTAAAAGCCGAAAGTTACCAAATAGAAACCAAAATTATTTAGTATTAAAAATACTTTTTGGTAACAAATAATCATGTTTTTTTTCCGGATATTTGGTTACTTTTGGAAAAAAATAACTATTCAAAACCGAACCAATACTACTTTATGACTAATTTGGTTCCACTCTTTTTTTGAAATAGAACCGAAGCCTAACTAAATTTTAGTCCATATTCATTGATAACTATATTTTCAAAAGCCAGAGAATTAAAAACTAAAAAAACTGAATCCAAGAACCGAACCCAGAACTTGTACCCCAGATAAAAAAATGCTTCTGGATCCGCTACGGAAACATCCATATATATAACTCAATAAAGTCCCAAAATTATTACTAAAGTAGTTTGATTTGATCTATTGTTTTGTTTTTGAGGTTTTCCGGGCGCTTAAGAGCATATTGAACGGATTTGTCGCCTTTTTTGCTGCCTGTAACAGACATCGGCTGAGGTCAAATTACATTGTCTGTCACACACATTATACAATATGCGATATATGTGAAGTGTTCTGACAGTTTGGAGTGGTTTATTGTTTTAACTTTGCAGTATATATAATTATATACAAGACCTCAGACTACATGGACGGGCCTCAAGACTTGGCAGGTCTGCTAAGAACCATCAACGCAAAGTGAGTTTTTTCTCAATGTAATCATATATTTTCTTTATCGGAATATTGTTTGGCTTTTCTGTATTTCTCAGACCGATTTTGATCATCTTTCACAGAAACGAGACGAACACTGAACCAGAATCTTAAGTCTTATATTTGCAAATTTAAGAAACAAAGAATGGCCTCAATGATTATGGATCATATTAACTTCAAAACTTTGAGTAATATTAAGGCAAATTCACATCATCTATCTATCTTTCCACATCGCTTACTGTTGGCTGAGGTTGTTCATGAACTCTAGGCTGTCTTACAATAGGAGCAATCAATTTCCAAACTGTATTTAATACACAGAAAATCCAGAATCAATAAACAAAAAATGGCATAATTTGATTGCAAGTTTTTTAACTTACGGTAAATTGCTGAAGCAAACCACTCGTTCACTATCTTCACCCATGTGCTTGTCCATCCAACATCAATGCTCCATCTGTGTGTTGTTACATATATGATACATTTTTCATAGTCATGATTTCTGAATTTTGTTGTTTCTTCTGAGAATATGTAAAATATAAAGATAAGAGCTTTTCTTACTTTTGAGCTGAATGTGAAAGGTTCCAGCTGATGAACAACATAGCAAAGTACATTGCTCCTAAGGAGAACACGAGGTGGAAGAATCCATAGCTGTATGGTACATCGTCTTCTTCTTTAGCTTCATCTTTACGGAACTCGAACTGTAATAAAGATTTTCAAGGTCTGTTACAGTAATAATATTGGTTTTCAAGCTGAAATTGAACACAACCTTACCCTGAAGGATTCTGAATCGATCCCGGTTGAAAATGTTGCCATCACAATGGCTCCTATAGCTATGAGGAAACTCTGAACAAAGGCAAAGAACAAAATTTTTGGGATGCTTCTAAGTAAAAAGCCAATACTCAAGAAGAGGCTTTTAGCTTTTACCAGTATTGTAATCCAATCGGTATGGCCGTTTTCAGTATGCGGATTGCATTTTGTATGTGAAGGTTCGCTGGTACAAAACTTGAACTTTAGTAATGTTGTAAACAAGCAACCAAACAAAAGTTAGGTTTAGTTTACCTTCTGATCGCAGACCAACATAAGAAAACAATATAAGAAGCCATGATCCCGGAAGAAAGATGTCCTCTGTTCTTCATCTTTAATGTAAAGCATCAGAATTCGAAGCAGACATTAATTGAGTCATCATCAAGCAAGGACAAAAGGAAATGTACCATTGAATGCCAGGACATAACCATCATGACGATTAATAGAACAACAGTCCATGAAATGAAGAGAATATTGAGGAGACAAGTTGCATAAAAGTAGTACATCACTGCGATCCCACAAAACGAACCGAAGTAGAAAACTGTTGACATGACCAAACCAAAAGAGCAGCTGCAGAAACACAGCAGTAAACACCAGGTAATATATCCACAATAGAACACATCACTTTTGTAATAACTGATACTTTCTTACCTTGGCTTACTTTGATCATGAGGCATCCAGTAGTTGTTCCACCAAGTGATGAATTCAATAACACTTACAAGCTGCAGACCAAGAAATATCCTGCAACCATATATAGAAATAGTGTTATGAGGGAATCATATAATTCTTTTACATAATTTTCAATATGAGAGTAACTTGAAAGATCTATTTACCCAGCACCAACTCGTGCAATTTCTCCTGTAAGGAGAAAACATCATTGTCATTTCAAACCGATCAAATCAAATGGAAAAGTGAATTGTAGAGCTATTAATGAGACAGGAACATACCATAAATTTGGATGTAAAGCTGAGGTATGAAGAAAGAAGCTACCATGGCTATAACCAGTAGAAACAATTTGAAGGTCCAATTATCTGAGTGCCAACTGTTTTGAGCTTCATGGAGTTTCATTGTGTTCCATGTTGAGAGGAACATAGTAATAAAAAATATCTTCATATGTTAAGGATTTTATTAAAATCCATTTAACATATCAATCACCTAACATTATGATTCTATTCTTCAAATAATTTCAACTTTAAGGATACGAAACATCCTAGACTCACACGAAGTACACCAAGCATATGAAAACAATGACTTCCTTCTGGTCCGCAACTACTCACATCTGCAAATTTTTAATATTTCAACAGAAGTTTCTATATGAATAAATCTTCAGAGTCAAAATTAGATAGATGTCAAAAGATTTATGAGTTTTACATGGAAGCAATGACAGAGCCTTTTGTGCGTAGTCACGGATGAACCAAGCACATAGATTTGTAATCAAGAAGATGCTTCCGTATACATAACGAGCTCTCAACGACTTGTTTTTGGCTTGGTAGTAAAAGAGACTTGACTCTTCTATTTCCCTTATGAGTTCATTAAGGTGAGCAGCCTCTAAATCTTCAGGATTGATCTGCAATGAGATCGTCCTTGTAGCAGCTTCCGTTGATCCATTCATTGCCAAAGCCTACAAGAACTTGAATCCAGTGACCAGAAAGTAGAGGAAAAGTGTTGTGAACAGTGATTCTTTTGAATAAGACTTGATACAACGTTGCACTATACAGAATTCTAAGAGCTAAAGCTCTCTTGTTTAAATCAATTTAGAGGAAATAATGTGTTCTCCAAAAACATTGTCATCATTCGTCCTAAAAAGAGACATTTTTGTTTTTTGTCCCCAAAAACCCAACACAGTTTTCAGCCTAGCTATTCACAAAAGCCATAGGATGTAAAGGCAAGAACAAAAGCTCAATTTCTTTACATGCCAAAAGGGATAATTTGAAGCAGAGAATCAGACCCATAATGAGTAATTAAGAAGAAAAAATAAAACCACTTCAATTACTGTATCGCGTTTCCGATGGGACGATGATTGAACGCGAAACAGTAACAGAAACTGACCTTTTTGTTGGCTGTGGCTCGAATTTCGCAATGTGAAATTAGACGAAGAAGCCAAAGAATGAGAAGAAGAAGAGGAAGCTCGAGAGTTGAAGTGTGAGTCGAGAGTTCTCTCAAAAAGTAATGAAGAAGTAGCGGTTTGAAACTCGATTTTAAAAAAACAAATTAAATCATGCTTTGGTATGTGATTATATGTAACAGTTTCATTGTCATGTCTCCTGCACCTCTCTTTCCAGCCGTACGATTTAATGACCATTATCTTCAGTTTGCTTTGACCGTACAACTATATCCTTCTTTTGTTAATTGCCTTTTCTAATTTTTTATAGGAAGGAATTTTGAATGAATATGTTGGAGAGACGCATGTTTGATTTCCGCTTGAGTGTATGGTCGTATGTTTAATGACTTTAGCAAAATATCACATGAAACTTGGTAATCGAAAACTTGAAAATTGGACTTTAAATAATATATAATAGATTTAAGAAGAAACATTCCATGAGCACGAGGAAACCTTACAATGGAGAGCCACGTCGTATGTTGTGGATAAACTAAATATATACTACCATAAAACAAAACGTGGAACTTTCCAAAAGTAAATCCATGATTACTTGTAGTTTAACTATAAAAGTT
Organism: Lepidium aucheri; assembly: GCA_900406435.1. Classification (NCBI taxonomy): domain Eukaryota; kingdom Viridiplantae; phylum Streptophyta; class Magnoliopsida; order Brassicales; family Brassicaceae; genus Lepidium; species Lepidium aucheri. The sequence goes on along the minus strand of OVBA01002243.1, from coordinate 29,195 downwards.
CTGGAAGTGTGTAATCAACATTCCACCGAGTCACTAAATTTCTTACCTAAACCGATATAGTTTTCTCGTTAAGCTAAATTAATCAGCAAGCTCTACTTAACTTTCCCAATAAAATTTGACTAGTGACAAAATATTTGAACTCAAAATTTAATTAGTCCTGGGCATAATGGAAAACAGAACAAGAAATTACGAGATGAGCCAGAAATGGTTAATTTGAAAAATTGGATTTAGTTCCAAACAATTTCCGTTACAAAATGGCCTGGGGATTTCGGGAATCAAGAACGGTATGAGAATTTTGGGAATCAAAATTTACTTTCCAAACAATTCCCAAAGTTTTACTTAATCGGGAAATTGTGGTATATGTATAGAAAATAGTTTAGGAAATACGAATAATCAAAAAACTAAGAATATTATTATAAATTATATAACCAATATAACAATATATAAATGATATACTGATATTCAATACACAAAAATACAAAATTAAAGTGTTAGAATTTGTAATTAAATGACCAACATTATCATTTTTTTACCAGAACACCAGTACAACCATATTAAGTCATTTGTATTCATCATATGGTTCTGAAAATTTAAGTTAAACATTTTAACTATTTGAAACATATCTAATATTTGAATCTAATATATTTTAGCATTTTCTTAACGTAAATAAATACTAATGGGAATTCCCGAACCTATTTCCAACATTTTTCTCTTACCCATTTGGATATTATTTTTGGACCAAAACACAAAATTAAAATTTTCCATTCCTATTCCTATAAGAAATGAGAATTACGGGACGATATGAGAATTACGGGACGATAGATTCCGATATGTCCAAGGCTAAGTTTTATGCATATTATGATAAGGTACGGACAAAGAAGTAAAGACAAAAAGATTTTAATCTGGCTACTAATCATGACTTTGTTGGGGTGAGGAAAGTTTAAGGACCCATCAATTTTTCTACTCGTAAGCTTATTCTTTTTTTTTTTTTTTGACACTGACTCGTAAGCTTATTCACCGAGCGATTTTATATCTTGTATTGATCAAGTAAACTTACTTTCTTTTCTAGGGTAACATTATTTACTAATCAATTACAGTATACTTTATCTCATTCAACTTCAACATGACAAATCTCGTGTTGTGTTGTTACTTCTTCGAAACTGTTATTATATCGTGTAATAATAAGACATAAGTTGGTGATAGTTGGCAAGACGACATCTCCCCATGCGAAACCTCCTTTTGAAGATTCACTGAACTCTGAAGAAGTTAAACTAAAAAGACTCGCAGGACCAAAATTTATTTTATCTTCTAAATAGTGTGAATCCAGAAATAATGGAATCATCACAAAAGGATCCATTAGTTCCTTGTGAATGAAGCATCTCACAACACATACCAAAGAAACTTAGCCGTTAAGAGTTATGGTTCTCATTAGAAACCTCCCATTCCTCCCATTCCTCCCATGCCACCGCCCATACCCGGAGACGCTTCCTCCTCTTTCGTTGGAATCTCAGTCACAACTGCCTCCGTCGTTGTCAACAGCGAGGAGACACTAACCAATAGGATAACCGACAAAAAAGAATTAACTACACACTGCAATAAACCTAAATAATTTGACACACGAATGAATGTTCAACTTTTGTGTACCTTGCAGCATCAACTAATGCGGTTCTGATCACCTTCAAAGGATCAATAATACCAGACTTTACCATATCGACGTATTCTCCTGAATGTAAATGCAAAAGAAGAAGCTAGTTCAATATATTAAAGTAGTGATTGGAAAGCTGATTTCTCTTATGCAAATAAAAGTTTAACCTTTAGCAGCATCATAACCAAGGTCAAAATTATCTTGCTCCAAAAGCTTGCCTACGATAACTGCACCCTCGACTCCAGCATTGGAAGCAATCGTGTAAACAGGTGTCTGCATCAAAGATAGATTTTGTGTATAATATTCCAGAAGCTTTCTCGTAGAGAGGATGAATGATTTGATGAGATATAAACCTTGAGGGCGTTTTGAATGATTTGAACACCGATTTTCTGATCGAAATTAGCTGTGGAAAGCGTCTCAAGTTCTTTCGAAGCGTACAAAAGAGCAACACCTCCACCTGTGTAATACACACAAAGAAATTTATTACTCTCGTGCAATTTTGTTTTCTTAGGGACTTTAAACCAACGTTTGTCATAAGTGATTTGAGATAGTGTTTACCTGGAACGATACCCTCTTCCACGGCTGCTTTAGTGGCATTTAGAGCATCAGTTACTCTATCTTTCTTTTCACCGACTTCTGCCTCACTCACTCCTCCAATCTAAACATCCATATAAGTGACCTGGCGTTAGTAATAAACTAACAATACATCAAAAACTTTATGTTCTGATGCTCACAAGAAGGTGTACATTACCTTTAGTACAGCAACACCACCGGAAAGCTTAGCCAACCTTTCTTGCAACTTCTCCTTGTCATAATCAGACGTACTCGCTTCAACCATGGATCGTATCTGTGTGATTTATTACAATTTATAACAAATTTAATATCCTTGCCAAGTGGAAACAAAACGTAATGGTATATCACTTAATCCCCTACATAATTAAAAACTGAAGAGCAAATTAACCTGTTCACATCGTTCCCAAATTGATTTCTTGTCACCAGCCCCATCGAGAACAACAGTATCATCTTTGGATACAGTTATCTGTTAACAGATGAAAATTAAGTTATAGAAATGTAACAGAAGATACATGGGAAAAAGAGAGCAAGCAGAACGAATTGGACCAAACGAACCTTCTTGCAGTTTCCAAACATACTGAGGTCGACTTTATCGAGATTCATACCTAACTCTTCTGTTATTACCTACAAAGTGGACCACCAACGACATATTATAGCTCATGCAATACGTGTGGGAGTGATTATCTTGGGAAATTATAATAAAGAAACAAAGACATGCCTGGGCACCAGTGAGGGCAGCTAAATCGTGTAAATTGGCCTTTCTGTTCTCTCCAAAACCAGGGGCCTTCACAGCACAGACCTATAACGCAATACCATTTATATCAACCCAACTAATTTAAATTTCTAAACGTTGTAAGAAAAAATGCATATAACAAACGGCTGAAAAGAAAAACCTTAATTCCAGCACGAAGTTTGTTCAGAATTAGGACAGCAAGAGCCTCGCTTTCCACATCCTCAGCAACGATCAGCAACGGCCTTTGCTTCTGAATAAGCGCAGAAAAATTATATTTCGATCTTCAGATACGAAGTCACTCAATGTACATCAGAAATTGTTGACAATACAAACTGTTTATACCTTGAGGGCCAGTTCTAAGACTTTCACAATACCATTTAAATTGGAAATTTTCTTCTCATGGATAAGAATGAGGGGATCATCTAGTTCCTGCAAACCATATTATGCAGAAAATCAAATGCAAAGTTCACTACATGATAGAGCAACAAAGTAGGATTTCTTACACATTTTTGGTTTTTCGGGTTTGTTATGAAGTACGGGGAGATGTATCCCCTGTCAAACTTCATACCCTCAACAACTTCTAGCTCATTAAACAAGGTTTTACCATCCTGTATTAAGAGATGAAAGCATAAGTCACCAGCAGAAATAAGCAAAATAATGTAAGATTTAGGGATCAAACTCAACTCACTTGAATTGTGATTACTCCCTCTTTGCCAACAGTTTCCATCGCCTTTGCAATCAGTTCACCAATTTCTCTATCTCCATTGGCTGATATTGTTCCAACTTGGGCAATTTCTTCAGAACTACTAATCATGCGGGCTCGGCTCTTCAAGTTTGTCACCACAGTATCAACAGCCAGTTTGATACCACGTCTTAAATCCATTGCATTCATTCCAGCGGCAACTGATTTACAACCTTCCGTAAAGATAGCTCGAGTCAAGACTGTAGCACAGGTTGTTCCTGTAAAGCATACCATATATTTTGTTAGATACAAAAACAAAGAGATGAGAGATTATTAAACCCAATAACCAAAGATGAAGAAAAGAAGAAGGTTTTGATACAATGAAAGGAAACACTTACCATCACCAGCTACGTCATTCGTGGCGTTAGCAACCTGTTTGACAAGACTGGCACCAACGTTTTTAACTCTGTCATTGAACTCAATGCTCTTGGCAACAGTCACACCATCCTTTGTCACTTTTGGCGCACCCCAGCTTTGTTCGATGATGACATTACGACCCTTAAAAGATAAAGAGATTTAGAAAATGTTTTTAGACCATCTTGTCAAAGAATGTGAAGGTAACAAAATATAGGATCGTTGATACTTGTCAATAGGGCGTCATATTCTCCATTTTAACTAGAGTCAGTTACAAAAACAACCTCTAGAAGAGAAACAATTTGAAACGTGAGTTTATACCTTGGGTCCCATAGTGACTTTAACTGCGTCAGCAAGATCCTCGACGCCCTTAAGCATCAAAGCCCGAGCTTCAACACCGAACCTAATGTCCTTTGCTGCATAATTCCTAGTAGAACTGAGCCTGCTTCCGATCTAACAGTACACAGAATGCACATTAATACATATCGAAAAACGGCTAATACAGCATAACTACATACGAAAATGAAGAGCAGTAACCTGGCTTGTACACTTTCTGGCAGCCCTGTTGAAGCAGAGAGATAACCCCGTCACTAAATGAAGCAACTTTCAGAAATAAATAGAAAAAGGAATGCGCTATAGCCATTTATGAAGTTAAATTTAAAGGCAAATTGAATTGATTTGCGATGTCTTCTACCGTGTTCATACATATCTTAATCAGTTCCTATCAATTTGTTATCGCAATTGTCCGAGTTCAAAGGAACCAATTGGGAACAAAATCACAAATAGAAAAGCATTTCACTTCCACAAAGAATAACCCATAAGCTAAAATAGATCTACCTAGCTTTTGAACCAACGTTGGTGACAAGCCGATACATGGTGATAGAATCTCACTCAACCCTGAAGATTACAGCTGCTTCACAACAGATCAAAGTAAAGAAGCTAACTTGGCAAATGCTCACTCGCCGGAGAGGATAAAATGTACAGATCGTCGAAGATTCTAGACGCAGTAGGGTTTAGGGTTTTACGTTCTCTCCAAGTTCATTGCTGGGCTGAGTTTTAGCCTCCGATTTGGATCCGGTTCGAGTTTGACCCGGTATGCTGAGATTATGGGCCTTATAAAGCCCAGTTCATTACATTACAAAAATAAGCTACCAAAAAAAAAAAAAAATTCCCTTCAGACTTCAGAGTAACTCATTTCTAACTATTTACATTAGAATCCCTAAAACAGTCGATCAACGAATCAAAGACCGATTTGGAGATCAAACCGGCAATCGATCGAGTAAGAAAAATGACGGAGGCGATGATAAGGAAGAAGCCAGGAATGGCTAGTGTGAAGGATATGCCCTTGCTTCAGGATGGTCCACCACCGGGTGGATTCGCGCCAGTCCGATATGCTCGCCGGATCTCCAACACAGGACCTAGCGCCATGGCTATTTTCCTTGCCGTTTCCGGTGCATTTGCTTGGGGTATGTACCAAGTGGGCCAGGGCAACAAAATCCGCAGGTATGCAATCTAGATGTGAAGATTAGCTCTCTCACATTTCACTTTTTTCTCTGTCGAAGTTCCTGGATTTGAGATTGGTTTGGCTGTTCTCTATTTTCACGTGTGAGCTGGTTATGGAGTTTGAGTAATCTGGAATTGACACCTTAGCTAAAACCTTTGATACTTTGTAAAGTTTAGTCTGAAACGGGTTCCATTTTATAGCTAATTAACAATTCTTTGAGCTGCGGTGAAGAAAACATTCCAATTTGCAAAGATGATACTGGTTTTTAGGTGGTCAGATTGTGATATATTTATCTTTGATCTTGCTGTGTATACATCCTCTGTGGTTAGAATCTCAATTGCGTGATGATGTTAATCAAAATTTTCAAACTGAGCACAATGTAGCAACACCAAATTTGTAATTAAGATTGCTGTGACCATAGGGCACTGAAGGAAGAGAAATACTCCGCTCGTAAGGCGATTCTACCCATTCTTCAAGCAGAAGAAGATGAAAGGTAGAAAGGAAAAGAAAGATTAGTTTTTATTAACAGATAGTACTCATCACATATTTAAGCAAGGCCTGTGGTACTAACTCCAACATTAAAAATCCATTTGTTCATTGTGAGTAGGTTTGTGTCCGAGTGGAAAAAGTATCTAGAATACGAGGCGGATGTGATGAAGGATGTTCCTGGATGGAAAGTTGGTGAAAACGTGTACAATTCTGGTCGTTGGATGCCCCCGGCTACTGGAGAGCTTCGTCCTGATGTCTGGTAATATCAATGCCTTCCTCTTGATGATGATGAACGTTGTCTAAACATTTTAAAACCTTGATGTTTGTTTATCTCTCTTTTTCCATCGTTAATAAGAGAAATGATACATACCCAGTTCATGTACTGTTCTTTATTAAGGAACATATTCTGTTTTCACTTCATTTATACTATACTACTGTCTGTTCGTAATTGCAATGAGTTTCAGACACATCTGGTACATGTTTTTTAACAAGTTAGTTTTAAGCTTTCTAGATTAGTGCGATCAAGTAGATTGTATCCTGAAAGTTGATCAAATTTATCACACAATTGCCAACAAAAGATAAGTGTAAACACATTGAACAAATGGAAAGCCATTTTTCCTTACAACAACCAAAAGCATTGTTTTTTCTACACATTTTTTTGGGGTTTCTTCCATGGAGTGGGCTTATCTCTTTGAATTCGACATCACGAAACACTAATCAAGCCCTCTTCTTCTCAGTGTGGTATTATATATAAGCAATTAAAATCAAAAGTGTGAAACACAACGACGGTGACGAGCAACCACATTTTTGATCTGTAGCTTAGTTTTTTCTTTTCATGTATTGCAATATCATGAGCCAGACTCATTGCATCAAGCGATGCACCCCGAGAGTTTTCTTCTAGTGACCCAACTGCATACAATCCAGCCCTCCCTTTCCACCCTTTTGGAAACGGGGTTTTCTCTATCCCAATCTGCCAAGTCATTGTCTAACACAGCAATAAATAATAATATTTTGGTATTTACATCGGCCTATCGTAGTGCTACAAATATAGCAGATTATGGTAAGGTACGGACAAAGAAGTAAAGACAAAAATGACTTCAATTTGGTTTATAATCATGACCTTTTTTAGATGAGAAAAGTTCAACTACTTATGGGCACACAATAAGCGCAGCGGAATAAGGTTTCATGCCCTTGTTTGAAGTTGTGAATTAGACAATAGCAACAATCACTCAATACAGAAAATGAATGAGATAACAAATTTTTACATGGATAACCTTCTCAATGTGAGAAGAAAAACCTATGGAATCGTAGTACACTCAAAATCCACTATCACCAATATATTCGAGTTGCAATCACGTTCTCCTTGTACCACATAACAAATACAAAGACTAAAACTCCAAATAGCAATTCTAATACAATAAACTTCAACAAAATAAGCAATGTAAGAGCCTAGGAATATCTAGTCACAAACGACTCTAAGTCTACTATGCTTCTGGTCACAAAATAAGATCTCCACTATACAAATCTAATATAAAAAATTCAAAAACACTTTTGCAAAATTTTTGGTCAATCAGAATAGAACTTACCGTCAGATATTCTGAATACCCCATGCAACACCTGCTGAAAACTAAAAATTGCCATAGAGCAAATAGCCACGTTAAAACACATATATTTGACAAACCAACCATTAAAATACAATTTCAACCATAGGATCTGAATATCAATCATTCATGAAGTTTCTCACAAAATTTCATCCCGATAAAAACTTGTTCATGGTTAAAAGACTGCTTTGAATAAAGCTCAACAAAACCGTTTTTTCACTCACATAGCTTGCTTTCTACTTGAACTTAAGAAGTGCTCCATATATACACTCCAATATAAAACCATTACTAGTCTCACCAAAAATTAAGGCCAAAGTTTATTTCTTATAACCAAACTCAATGGTGTCCACTAGGTGGAATAAATTCTCCCTTCAACTAGGTGGAGGAAACCAACATCCCTGCTATCTCTTGGCACTTCAAGCTCCATCTTGGGGATGATTTCGTCAACATATCAACTCCATTATTATACGTATGAAAATTTTCCAAGTTCCACTTCCTTTGAAACAACCACATCATGTATTGTATCCAATGATATCTCATATCAATGTGCTTTGGGCGAGAGAAAAATGTAGGATTTCACTTTGATTGTCACAAAAAAAACACGTACTTATCTTTCTTGAAACTGACCTCTTCGAGATAATACTTCATCCAGAGCAAGTATTTACAAATTCTTGTTGCGGCTATAAACTTAGCTTAAGTGGTGAAAAGTGCAACATACTTTTATAACCTTTACTACTACGACACAACTCTCCTTGCATATGTTACCAAGTAACCTAGAGTAGACTTCCTTGAATCAATATCTCTAGACATATCAGAATTAGTGTAACTAATAACCAATGGCTTATTATCTTTGAATGTAAGTTTCGAATCAAAAATTCCCTGAAGATATCTCAAAATCTACTTCACAACATTCAAGTGTTTTTTCTAGGATTAAACAGCATGCGTTATATATAGTCTTGTACAGCCCATGACATACAACAAGCTACCAACGACAGAAACATATGGCACTTGCGCCATATATTCCTTCTATGAATCTAATTCGGAATCTACTGAATGCTTACTTTAAAGTGAGTAGCAAGAGGAGTGCTAACACCTTTAAACTTATCCATCTAAAACCTTTGAAGCACTTTCTCAATGTACTTCTCCTAAGATAAGTTAATCAGCCTCTCACCTCTGTCTTGAAAAATTCTTATACCAAGAATCTGCTTCATTGAACCCAACTATTTCATGGCAAATGACTTGTTAAGATACTTCTTTATATTCTGAGTTATGCTCATGTTCTTGCCTATAATCAACATATCATCAACATACAATAACAAGACGATAAAATCATCTTCACCAAACACAAACATACAATGATCAAAAGTAGTATTCTTATATCCATGTTCCCGCATAACTGACTCAAACTTCTTATACAACTTTTTTGGTGCTTGTTCCAAACCATAAATACTTTTCTTTAAGCGGAAAACCAAATTGTCTTTGTCCTTCTTCACAAAGTCTTCTAGTTCTACTATGTAAATTTCTTCTTCCAAATCACCATGAAGGAAAGTCGAGTTACATACATTTCCTCAATCTCTAGTTCAAGATTTGCTGTCAATCCAAGTACATCCTGAATGGATGAAATCTTCACAATTGGAGAAATCATCTCACATATATAATCATTTCACAATAAACCTAGCCTTGAATAGAGGATGCAAACTGCTCCATTATGTTTTATCATATACACCCACTTAGTAAGCAACGCCTTTCTAACCTTAGACAACAATTCACCAACTTAAGTGTATCATTCTCCTCAAAAGAATTCATGTCCTCATTCATGGCATAACACCAGTCATCCTTGTGTTCATCCTCAATATTTTCACCAAAGCTTTCAGGTTCTCACCCATTAGTGAGTAACACATACTCCCTATAACCATATCTTGTCAATAGTCTTCGATCTCTCTCATATCTTCTAACTTCAAGTGGATTCTTGGTAGTTGGTGTCTCACCATGATCATCACCATGATCACCAAAACCTCATCATCATGTGTGGAAGCATCTACACTAGGTGTATATCAATGTGAACCTCACATTCAACCTGACTGTATATCGATGTAGAAGGAACAGTCTATGAATCAATCACACTCTCATCTCTTTGAGATGGTTTTTCAGACTCTTCAATGCTCTTAATCATCTCATCTTTTATGAACACATTATTGCTGCTCCGATTGAGCTATTTTCCTACGAGATCGTAAATTATGTATCCAAACTCATCATAATCATAACCAATGAACACACATTATCACGACTATATCTCAAAATTCAACCTCTCATATTTGAGAATATGCACAAATGCCTTGCACCCAAAAACCTTCAAATGGCCATAAGAAACATTATTTTTGGTCCAAATCTTTTCTGAAACATCACCCTCTAATGGAGCATTTGATGATCGATTTAGCACATGAACAACAATGTTCAAAGCCGCACCCGAGAAACTCATAGCCAAGCCTGACTGTGAAATCAAACATTTAACTTTCTGTACAATTGTAATTTTCATCCTCTCAACCAGCCAATTCATCTGTGGAGTCTTGGGTGGTTTCTTCTAATGCATAATACCAGAATTCGTGCAAAAAGCATCAAATGGTTTAGAATACTCATCACTATTATCTCTACAGTTACACTTCAGCTTTTGTCATGTTTATCTCTTAACCAATGCCACAAAATGCTTGGAGTATCCTAAAACTTGATCCTTAATCTTCATATTGAAGACCCACAACTTCCTAAAAAAATCATCAACGAAAGTGAGAAAATATGATGTGTCATCAAGAGATTGTATCTTCAGTGGACCATACACATCTGAATGCACCATATCAAGTATCTCTGGTCTCCTAGAAGATATAAAAGACTTGAATGAGACCCCATGTTTTTACCCGTAAAACAATGCAAACACTTCTACAAGTGTAAACTGGAGATACCTGGATTAGCATCCTCCTTTGACAACACATTCAATCCTTTCCCGCTCATGTGATCGGGTCTCTTATGCCACAACTCCATGACATCACTATTCTCCACTTTATTAACAATGATTTTGGAGACTTTTACATTCACTCAATGGATTGATGAAGACTTATCACCTCGACTCACAACCATAGAACCTCGTGAAAATTTCTATTTACCTTCTTTGAGTAAACTGAATAAACTTTCATCATCAAGTCTTCATATAGAAATTAAGTTCAAACAAAGATCTATGAAATGCTTAACACCCATAAGCAAAAGTCTAGTTTCCTAGCTAGAAGATATAAAAGACTTGAATGAGACCCCGTGTTTTTTCCGCAAAACAATGCACAACTTCTACAAGTGTAAACTGGAGATACATGGATTAGCATCCTCCTTTGACAACACATTTAATTCCTTCCCGCTCATGTGATCGGGTCTTTTATGCCACAACTCCATGACATCACCATTCTCCACTCCATTAACAATGATTTTCTAGACTTTTACATGCACTCAATAGATTGATGAAGACTTCTCACCTCGACCCACAACCATAGAACCTCGTGAACGTTTCCATTTACTTCTTCTGAGTAAACTGAATAAACTTTCATCATCAAGTCATTGTATAGAAATCAAGTTCAAAAATCTATGACATGCTTAACACCCTTAAGCACTAGTCTAGTTTCCTAGCAAATATCATTAATGTTAACAACCTGAACCACACCATTATTCCCATCTTCACATAACCAAAACTACCGAACGTATAAGTAGAAAACAAATCTCTTTATGATATCATGAGTAGTAGCTCCACTATCAACTACCCAGCTGGTTCTCAGCTAGTAACTTTTATGGCATCATTTTCAAGAAGAATAAAAAACTCATCCTTGGTGACAGTCACATGGTCTTCACCATGTTCTTGTCTTTTCCCTTACTTGTTACGCTTTTTAACTTCCAGCAATCCTTCTTCCATTTCCTTGTCTTATAACAATAATGGCACTATGTATTCTCTATTCTTTACCAAATCCATTGAAACATTCCCTTTCGACACAGAGTTTGAAGAGGCATTTTGAATAACTCCCAAGAGTCTAACAATGTACCAAGAAGCCACAAACTGTGTATCTCCTCATCAAACTTAATAACAAATCATTTTTCTGATTTTTCAACTCAATTTAATGGTTAGACTAACTTTGGGTTCAGATTTCAGTAGTATTTGAATCAGATCTGTAAGTACCGTCCGTATACAACTTTGGGTTCTCCGATTTTGCCATCGAGATGTTGAGAGGTCGCATAATAGCTTCTTGTTCGGAGATAGCATATTGTACTATTTACCATTCCTTTGCATCCATGATTTACTTGATTGGAGATACTAGGTTGTATTATGTGTCGTTCTTGTTTGAGTAAATTAACTTTATTTCTTTCAATATTTACTTCATAAAATATGCACCTATTGTTATCAATCAACATGTAAAAGTGTGTTTTTTAAAGCATAATAGTATGAAAATACTATAGTAATTTATGTGTATATTTTGAACCGCACTGCTTTTTAATGATATCACCACTTATCTAGGGACTACACTACAGTAATCTGGATCGCACTAATTTTTAGTATCATTTTTTTTGCATGTAGTGTAATTTATAAAAAAAATCATATATTTAGCTATGATTCAGATTTTATGCAATAAAAGTTGGTGCATCTATTCCTTTAATAATTTTCTCTTTCATCGAGTACGAAGGAGATCTCAGTTTACTTTTCACATAGTTGAAAACATTGCGTCATGACCTCTGGTGAATGGCAGACAGTGGCTCTGATAGCACCGTCGTCGCTCACTCTTTTTGGTCTTTTCACAAAAGTATTTTTAAGTAACGACAACAGTTTTCAAGTGGAAAAGTTTCTGGTGAGATTTTTTGGCTTTGGTTTCAAATTTGATTCTCTTCTCCTGTCAGTGATGCCGGTGGTGATGGAGTCACCAGAAAAGCCTCGACTTTGCTCCAGACTGGTTAAATCTCTCTCCCTTGTTCTAGTTGTAGCTTCTCTTTCTTAGGGTTTAGGTGGTTGGTTTATTTGGGTTAATTAGTTGGTCTAGCATTAATTGGTTCTAAGCTAGATATTTTTTGTTTGAGCTCTTTTACCTGCTCTCTTTGTTATTCGTTATTTTCTTCTTCGGGTTTGATTGGTAGATGCATTCGTCTGAGTCATTTTTCTCCGTTTAGAGGGTTGGTTCGACATCATTTGGTCAGCTATGATATGGTTTCGTCAGTTCCGGAAAAAGTATATCATGTTCCTATCCATATGTGTCATTAGTTTGTCTCGGTCTCGCTTCCTTAGTTGTAAACAGTTATATATCCTGTTAATAAGACATACATGACGGTGATATAGTTGGCCAAACATCTCTCCATGGGAGCCTCCTTGAAGATTTACTAATTCTGGAGAAATTTGTGTAAGAAGCTAGATGATAAGGCTTGCATGGATCAAAAAAGTTATTTTTTTTTGTTTCAAAATAGTGCGAGTCCAGAATTTCTGGAACTTAAATAATGGAAAATCTGAAGGTCACTCTCTTCCAATCATCACAAAAGGATCCATTAGTTCCTTGTTGATGAAGCATCTCACAACAGAATCCAAAGAAACCTAGCCACTAGAGTTCATAGTTCTCATCAGAAACCTCCCATTCCACCCATTCCTCCCATGCCACCTCCCATACCCGGGGATGCTTCCTTCTCTTTCGATGGAATCTCAGTCACAACTGCTTCCGTCGTTGTCAACAGAGAGGAGACACTAACCAATAGAAATATAACGAAAGTGGATTAGTTAAACACAGTAATAAACCGAAATAATTTGAGACACGAAAGTTCAATTTTTGTGTACCTTGCAGCATCAACCAATGCGGTTCTTATCACTTTCACAGGATCAATAATACCAGACTTTACCATATCAACGTATTCTCCTGAAATTCAATGCAAAAGAAGCTAGTTCAGTAAACACTTAAAAGGAGTGCACTATATACAAACAGTGCAAATAAAAGTTTAACCTTTAGCAGCATCATAACCAAGGTCAAGATTATCTTGCTCCAAAAGCTTGCCTACGATAACTGCACCCTCGACTCCAGCATTGGAAGCAATCGTTTGAACAGGTGTCTGTGCATCAAAGATAGATTTTGTGTATAATATTCTAGAAGCTTTCTCTTAGAAAGGATGAAACATTTGATGAGAATTGAACCTTGAGGGCGTTTTGAATGATTTGAACACCGATTTTCTGATCGAAGTTAGCTGTGGAAAGCGTCTCAAGTTCTTTCGAGGCGTACAAAAGAGCAACACCTCCACCTGTGTAATACACACAAAAGTAATATATTCCCGTGCAATTTTGTTTTTAGGAACTTTAAACCAACGTCTGTCACAAGTGATTTGAGATAGTATTTACCTGGAACAATACCCTCTTCCACGGCTGCTTTAGTTGCATTTAGAGCATCGGTTACTCTATCTTTCTTTTCGCCGACTTCTGCCTCACTCACTCCTCCGATCTAAAATTCCGTTTAAGTAACCCTGATGTTAATAATAAACTAACAATGCATTAAAAACTTTAAGTTCTGATGCTCAGAAGAAGGTGTACATCACCTTTAGTACAGCAATACCACCCGAAAGCTTAGCCAACCTTTCTTGCAACTTCTCCTTGTCATAATCAGACGTGCTCGCTTCAACCATGGATCGTATCTGTGTGATTTATCAAAATTTATAACAAGTTTAACATCCTTGCCAAGTGGGGAAAAAAACGTAATGGTATATCACTTAATCCCCCTCATGATCAAAAAGTGAAAAGCAAATTAACCTGTTCACATCGTTCCCCAATTGATTTCTTGTCACCAGCCCCATCGAGAATAACAGTGTCATCTTTGGATACAGTTATCTGTTAACAGATGAAAATTAAGTTATATAAATGTAACAGAAGATAAGTGGGAAAAAGAGAGCAAGCAGAAGGAACTGGACCAAAACGAACCTTTTTGCAGTTTCCAAACATACTGAGATCGACTTTGTCGAGATTCATACCCAACTCTTCCGTTATTACCTACAAAGTGGACCACGAAAGACATATTATAGCTCATGCAATTAGTGTGGAGAGATTCTCTTGACAAATTATAATAAAGAAACATTGACATGCCTGGGCACCGGTGAGGGCAGCTAAATCGTGTAAATTGGCCTTTCGGTTCTCTCCAAAACCAGGGGCCTTCACAGCGCAGACCTATAATGCAAAACCAATTATATCAACCCAAAATTTCTAATTAAACGTTTTATGATAAAAGGCATATAACAAACGGCTGGAAAGAAAAACCTTAATTCCGGCACGCAGTTTGTTCAGAATTAAGACAGCAAGAGCCTCGCTCTCCACATCCTCGGCAACAATTAGCAGCGGCCTTTGTTTCTGAAAAAGGGCAGAAAAAATATATTTCGATCTTCAGATACAAAGTCACTTAATGTACATCAGAAATTGTTGACAAACAAGAAATCACCATATTGTTTGTACCTGGAGGGCCAGTTCTAGGACTTTCACAATACCATTTAAATTGGAAATTTTCTTTTCGTAGATAAGAATGAGGGGATCATCTAGTTCCTGCAAACCATATCCATGCAGAACAAATCAAATACAAAGTTCCTTACATTAACAGAGCAACAAAGTAGAGCAACAAAGTAGGAATCCTTACACATTTTTGGTTTTTCGGGTTCGTTATGAAGTAGGGGGAGATGTATCCCCTGTCAATCTTCATACCCTCAACAACTTCTAGCTCATTAAACAACGTTTTACCATCCTGTATCAAGAGATGAAAGCATATGTCACCACCAAAAAATAAGCAAAATAATGTAACATCTAGGGATCAAACTTAACTTACTTGAATTGTGATTACTCCCTCTTTGCCGACAGTTTCCATCGCCTTTGCAATCAGTTCACCAATTTCTCTATCTCCATTGGCTGATATTGTTCCAACTTGGGCAATTTCTTCAGAACTAGTAATCATGCGGGCTCGGCTCTTCAAGTGTGTCACCACAGTATCAACTGCCAGTTTGATACCACGTCTTAGGTCCATTGCATTCATTCCAGCGGCAACTGATTTACAACCTTCCGTAAAGATAGCTCGAGTCAATACTGTAGCACAGGTTGTTCCTGTAAAGCATACCATATATTTTGTTAAACACAAAAACAAAAAGATGAGAGATTATTAAACTCAATAACCAAAGATGAAGAAAAGAAGAAGGTTTTGATACAATGAAGGGAACACTTACCATCACCAGCTACGTCATTTGTGGCATTAGCAACCTGTTTGACAAGACTGGCACCAACGTTTTTAACTCTGTCATTGAACTCAATGCTCTTGGCAACAGTCACACCATCCTTTGTCACTTTTGGCGCACCCCAGCTTTGTTCGATGATAACATTACGACCCTTAAAAGGTAAGGAGATTAGAAATTGGTTTTAGACCATCGTATCTAAGACTAAGAAGGTAACCCAACATAGGATTGTTGATACTTGTCAATAGGGCGTCATATTCTCCATTTTAACTAGAGTCACTTACAAAGCTCTTGAAGAGAAACAATTTGAAACGTGAGTTTATACCTTGGGTCCCATAGTGACTTTAACTGCGTCAGCAAGATCCTCAACGCCCTTAAGCATTAGAGCCCGAGCTTCAACACCGAACCTAATGTCCTTCGCTGCATAATTCCTAGTAGAGCTGAGCCTGCTTCCGATCTAACAGTACACAGAATGCACATCAATACATACCCAGAAACGGCTAATATAGCATAACTAGATACAAAAATGAAGAGCACAAACCTGACTTGTACAATTTCTGGCAGTCCTGTTGAAACAGAGAGATAAATCCCATTACTAGATGAAGCAACTTTCAGGAATAAACAAAAAAAAAGGAATGCGCTACGACCATTTATGAAGACCTTCCGAGGGTATAGGAAAATTGAATTTTAATGCGATGTCTGCTACCGTGTTCATAAAAATTCGGAAAATCAAAACTAAACTCATACATATCTTAATCAATCCTCATCAATTTGTTCTCGATATTTTCCGAGTTCAAAGGAACCAATTGGGAACAAAATCACAGAGAGAAAAGCATTTCACTTCCACAAAGAATAACCCATAAGCTAAAATAGATCTACCTAGCTTTTGAAGCAACGTTGGTGACAAGCCGATACATGGTGATAGACTCTCACTCAACCCAGAAGATTACAGATGCTTCACAACAGATCAAAGTAAAGAAGCTAACTTGGCAAACTCTCACTAGCCGGAGAGGTTAAAATGTACAGATCGTCGAAGATTCTAGACACAGTAGGGCTTAGGGTTTTACGTTTTCTCAATTTCATTTCTAGGCTGAGTTTTAGCCTTCGAATTGGATCCGGTTCGAGTTAAACCCGGTATGCTGAGATTATGGGCCTGATAAAGCCCACTTTAGAACATTACAAACATATGTAAAATTATCAAAACACATTTACCAATGGAAAGCCACATCCTCCATAACAACAACAAAAACGCCAAAATGTTTTTTTAACACTTTTTTTCTCTTTTGTGTTGGGTTTCTTTCTTCCATGGAGTCGGCTTATCTCTTTGAAACACTAATCAAGCCCTCTTTACCTCCTCTCAGTGTGAGTTTATATATTAAACACTAAAAATTAAAGTGTGAAATACAACGACGATGACGAGCAGCTACAGTTTTGATCTGTAACTTAGTTTCTTCTTTCCAGCTATTAGCAATATCATGAGCCACACTCATTGCATCAAGCGATGCACCCGAGAGTCGTCTTCTAGTGAACCCAACCGCATACAATCCAGCCTTCCCTTTCCACCCTTTTGGAAACGGGTTTTTCTCTACCCCAATCTCCGCCAAGTCATTGTCCTACGTAACAATAAACCAATCATCAGTCATCAGACATTTTAGTATTTACATCTTCCTATTCTCTTATAAAAGACTTTATACCTTGAGCCATGAAGGGACATTGCTTCTGTAACCAGTGGCAAGAATGACAGAGTCAATATTCAGAACTTGACCATCCACGAGTTCCACTTTTCCCGGACCAAACTTAGTTATTCCCGGGACGATTTTTATCTTTCCTGATTTGATGTTTGGAAAGGCTCCGATGTCTAGCACTGGAGTTTTACCGGCAGTGGTCTTCAGCTCTAACGGTCCAATTTCAGGCCTCTTAAGTCCGTATTTATCGGTGTTACCCAGAATTAACCTTGTGAGAACAAGCAGAGTCTTGTCCACGAGCCAAACCGGCATCCATTTCATCATTGTTACACCTAACTCGAATGTCGATTTCCCAAGAATCTCTCTCGGTAAAACATGAACCTGATCAATCAAAGAAAAACAGAGTACAACTGTCAGATACTCTGTTATGCAAAGAGAATTAGATGCTCTGTTTTTAGTAACTTCATAGGCTGAATAGTTTTACTTACAGAACTACGAACGACCATTGATGGGCTTGCATCATGGTTACATAGATCAAGAGAGACTTCCATTCCAGAGTTTCCACATCCAACAACCAGAACTTGTTTTCCACGGTACCTCTCACCGGATTTATAATCACCAGCGTGAAGAACATCTCCTCCAAAATTTTCTAAACCTTCAAACTCGGGTACCACTTTCTCAGCATTCTCTCCCGTTGCTACAACGAGCCACCTGCAAATATACTCGAACTCCGAATAACCGAACAGCTCGCTTCTCGAAATGGTCTTGACACGCCACAGACCAAATCTCTTATCATATTTAGCTGACTGAACAGTCTCATTGAACTTCGGGTGGAGATCAAAGTGTGTTGCGTAGGACTCTAGGTACTCAACAAACTGATACTTCGTTGGATACTCCGGGAAGTCCTCCGGGAAAGGTAAATTTGGTAATTGACAGAATTGCTTCGGAACATGAAGCTTGAGACGATCATAAGTTCTATTTTGCCACAGAGATGCAATACAGTTAGCTCGCTCGAGGATTATAAACGGAACTTCTTGACGTTTCAGACCGGCGGCGACAGCTAGGCCCGATGGGCCAGCACCGACGATGACAGGCCCATTAACCTAGATGCAACGACGGGATAAAATATCGGCGTCGTCTGGCTGAAGCATACTTGAAATGTTGACACAATTTGTATTATTCATCTTATTGGGAGCTTTTTACGGTTATATATGTACTTTACTTTTACGACAAGGAAAGATGTAATGATGATAAATGGGGTTTTAGTTTGTGTCTTGTTTGGATTGAGGACAAAGGGTTTAAATAGACAAGAGTCTAAACCAATTTGAAATTTTGTATTTTATAAATTATTCCTTAAGATTATTAAATACTAAATCGTAAATGTCTCAATGATTAGTTTGCAGCGGCATTTATTGTCTAAGGCTATATTTAAAGAGATCAAGGCTTTAATTATATAAACCGGATTATTAAATTATGACATTCATGGAAAAGTGTTTACCTAATTCATGCTACATTTTAATTGCTAACTTCTTTAGGCTTGTAGCACCGACGGCTCAAAAATTCTAAAGATGATATCAGATCCAGATAATTGGCCAGTTTTTAAGGAGTACCTAGAAAACTTTAATCACTTCAAGAGTCTTTTTCGATCCTTTTCTTTTCTTTTGTATTCCTCGTTCTTTAAATTATAAGGCTGATTACCTCGCCCGTTCTGTTAAAGAGATTTCGAGGGATATATATTTTGTAGATACTAAACCACCAGACTTGCTTCCTTTTCCTTATTGAGGAGAATATAATAGTTGACAAAAAAAATTTCTTTAGGTTTGTTTCTAATTTTTCTATGATTTCGTTTTGAGTTTAATTTTACTTATACTAGAGATTGTAAATAAAATAAAATATTTCTCACTGTTTTTAGTGTAACAATCCTCTTGTGTGAATTTATTTCTATGGTTTGCTAATTTTTCAACATAAACTCTACCATAAAGTTGATGCTTTCACTCGTAATATTAGAGAATCAATAAATAGTTTATCATTGTAATCTAATCTTTTTCCCCATTGATGTGGTATTTATATATTAAGTTGACAAAAAAAATTCAACATAAACTTTTACTTATTTATTGCTTATGTTTTTTTTTTTAAAAAAAAATCGGTCATAGGCGCAAAGTGTACATATGGACATATACATGGTCGGAAGAACATAAATTTGGAATGTTTGAAAGTTGAAACTATGTAAAATCTTTCATAAAGTGTTTAAGATCTTATAAAATTTGGAATGTTTTTAAGATCAACATCGATCACTGTACAAAACTAAATCTAGGGTTTAGATACGAATGAGGCTGAAAGGGAAGGTGAGATATAAACATGTGATGTGATATGAGTGTAAATTTTGGGCCTTTCATGTTTATTTTATTTAGGCCAATTCCTCTTTTAATGTTGCTATAAAATGTCAGTGCATATTGATACAATAAGTCTACTCAATCATTTGAAGAAGTTTGCATTCTATGGATGTTAAGTTACTTTGCATTTTTATTATGAGTTTTTTTACATAATTCAAACAAAGTGGCATGCATTAAAATCCACAAATGGCTCCCCAGATAAGTGAAAGTCCATAGAAAATGGTTCAAATATTTTTATCTATTCAGTAGATAAAAATTCACTTCATCATATTGTAATAGTTGTTGGCTTCTTCTTTATTTAATACAGATCAGTGTACTTATTGTTTCGAGTTCATAAACTAAATAATTCAGGTCCGATCACTGGTTGGGATAATAATCATACATATATTGAAACAAAGTAACAATATTTTAATATGATGGAGTGGGCCAAACTACTGAATTTACTATTTTGCTAGTAATTTATGAATTTACTTTTTCTCTTTTTGCCATCAAAAGGATTCCTAGATTTACATAAGGAGATTACAACGTACTATGATACAAAGTACGTCTCCTAGTTAACCAACTTGTTAAGGAAAACATCTAATAAGACATAGTAGAGAGTTAACATTGCACATAGATTTTCTACTATATTTTATTAGATGAATTTACTATCTTGTTCGCAATATGTTCAGTAAAAAATTAAGAAATTTTGGTCTAATAAAGAGGTTATGAACTTGAGTGCATTTGGAAAAAGTAATATACGACTGAAACATAATCTCTTATATAATAAAATGATAGTAATTTTTAGAATTGCCCTTGAAAAGATTACTTAATTACTTAAAAAATCATGCTTTTTTTGATTTTCTTTAGTGTATTTTGGAGAAATCCGAAATTGATTCTCTATTAATTTGTGTTGATTCTATATTAATGACGAATATTATAATCATAAATGTCGGAATATTTTGTCCGAATATTATGATAATAAATTTGTGTCCAAAATTTCGGATTAGTTAATGAGTGTATTGCCGAAATTATTCTTATAATTCCGAAAATATTCATTAGTTTGATTTTATATTAATTTAGGTTGATTCTAAGGTGATCGAACCTAATAAGTTAATTTCGGCAATAAACTTATTAGTTATTATTCTTATTTCAAGCAATATATACATTAATTTCGATAATAAATTTATTAGTTAATGAGTGTATTACCGAAACTATTCCTATTATTTCGAAAATATTCATTAGTTAATGAGTGTATCACCAAAATACTTTGAGATTACAATATTCTTGATTCCTATAATATTTTCAAAGCAATCAAGCAAGATATTCGTCAATAAACTTATTAGTTAATTTTGGCAATAAACTTATTAGTTATTATTCTTATTTCAAGCAATATATACATAAATTTTGGCAATAAACTTATTAGTTAATGAGTGTATTACCGGAATTATTCTTATTATTCTGAAAATATTCATTAGTTAATGAGTGTATCGCCAAAATATTTTGAGATTACAATATTCTACTATCCTATAATTAATTTTGAAAATTACCACATTAATTACGGCAATAAAATCATTAGTTAATGAGTGTATTACCGAAATTATTCACAAAATTCAGAAAATATTCATTAGTTAATGAGTGTACCGCCAAAATTACTCTAAGATTACGATATTCTTCTCTCTTCTAATTAATTCCGAAAATTACCACATTAATTGTGGCAATAAACTCATTAGTTAATGAGTGTATTGCCGAAATTATTCCTATAATTCCGAAAATATTAATTAGTTAATGAGTGTGTCGCCAAAATTACTCCTAGATTACGATATTATTCTATCCTATAATTTAATTCCGAAAATTACCATATTAATTGCGGCAATACACTCATTACTTAATGAGTGTATTACCGAAATTATTCCTATAATTCCAAAAATATTCATTAGTTAATGAGTGTATCGCCAAAATTACTCCGAGAATACGGTATTCTTCTCTCTTATAATTAATTCCAAAAAATTAGCAAATTATACCGAAATTTGTGATCATAATATGCAAATTACCATGTATATGTTTATGATTATTTAGGAAGGATCGGATATATATATATATATATATATGTGTGTTTTGGCGATGAAGTAGTTCTCAATATACAAAAAAACACATTACTTTCAAAAAATCGATTGAAGCAAAAAAATGGTTTTTAATTATGTTTCAGCTATCAAACCACTTAACTCTCATTAGAGGGTAAGAGTCAAAATCAGCCGATTCTGGAAGGTTTTTACTAAGAAGTATGGTCAGACCATATAGTTAGTTTTGATTGATGATCAAGTAAGTTTTGATATACAATGCATTTAAATATAATTTTTTATTCACTAATATTTTAAAAATAAACTAGGGTTCTACAATACATGGGACTATCAAAAAAGAATTTATTGGTAAATTTGAACATTTACTAAAAGAAGGAGATACTAAGATAATCAGTAACTAAGTCCATCTACCGGTACTTTTAAGACCACTACTTACAAGTTCAAGGTGTATTTCGTCTACATTACTTCTATACGTGCCACTGATTCGTTGTCAGATAATTTACTTGGCTTACGATTCATTGATTACAATGAATTGCTTACCGGGAATCTTGACGATAATTACCTAATCGGTATTATTTTAAATTTTACGTTTAAATTTTTCTTAATGGTTAAATTATAATTTAAATTTTACTAAATATGTTTAAATTATTATGTAATATTTAATATATTTATACGTGTTTTAAGTATTTTTCATGGTAATAACAAAATTTTTTTATGCAGATGTAATAGGCCACTTGAATCATGTTCATCCAATGATTATCACTAATTCTAATGGAAAAGAAACCAAAAAACTGAACATTGATCTTCGTAATGCAGAATATGTATTTATCATATGAACTCAAACATATTATAATAAAACTATTTTATTATTGTTAACATAGTTATATGTAGGGATGTCCTAATTTCGTATGTTCTTTGGAAAAATTATACTGAATCTCTACAAAAATGTCATCTGGGTATAATAAAAAAATAATTATTGTTATTCAATTTGCAAAAATCAAAATATTTAGAGATAATATTAATTTATGGTTTCATTAATGATTTCATAATTAATTAGAAGATTTTATTAGTGTTAATATTTTAATGAATATACGTTTAAAAGTTTAACTGATCATGAATCTAAAACCTAAATGACATAAGTCAAAAAGTCTATATACTAAAGTTGTAATACATCAAAAGCTAAACAACCGAAACTGAAAAATATATTTTGTGTACAATACCGTTTGTTATAATAAATTGTTTTAATAAATCAAATATATTAAAATTACATATACAAATCAAATCATGAAATAAAAAAAATAAAATAAATATCACATATTATAAATAAATAAAAATAAATAACTACATATTAATTTTGAATATTGTGCATCATAACACACATAAGAATTAAGTATATCTTAAAACAAACAAAAGCTATATAACTAAATTATGTAAATATTAATCCCGTGCACTGCACGGGTAATCACCTAGTATTATTAATAAAAGATAACACAATTACTTAATCATTTTCTTAAATCTCGTGTGTATAATTTATATTATCTTCTTTATTTACAACTATGATTCTCTATTTCTGTTTATATTATCTTCTTTATTTACAACTATGATTCTCTATTTCTGTGTATTTAGTACAATTCTTATGTGGTATCATAGCCATAAAAAGTGCTAACGCATATCAATCACTTCCCCTTTTCTTTTTTGACCTCCTTTTATCTCCTATATTGCTAACAATTAACATGCTAAATGTTGCCAAATTGTCTTCTACCAACTACCAGACTTAGAGTATTCAGGTTAAAGCGCTTCTCATGATTATGATCTTGTCAAATACATTGACAGCAATATCATACCACCATCCACAATACTCATGTTAAGAATCCAACCTTTGTAAAGTGGCAGCAACAAGTTTATCTCATTTATAATGCTCTCATTGGCACTATCGAGATGCCCCTTCAATCCTTCATTGTCAGTACCAGCTCTATACTTGAAACTTAGAACACTCTTGTTTTCACTTATGCTAAACCTACAAGAGGGCATATCAAGCAATTAAAATAGCAACTCAAAAACTGTGTCAAGGAAAACAAATCAGTTAATGAGTTCACTCAACATGTCAAGATTAAGATTAACATTCTACCACTCCTTGAAAGTCCTATGAATCATGAAGATCTAACATATGTGATTCTTGATGGCTTGATTGATGACTATATACCAATAATCGATGTTGTACACAACCATGATACTGCTATTTCTTTTGCTGTGCTTTATGAAAAGTTGCTCAATTGTGAGCTTGATCTGTTGTTTTTCTCTCATTCCTCAAGTGTTTTACCAATCACTGCCAATGTTGCACACAACAAGCCACAAAACTGGAAGAACATAAGCCTTGCTTGCACTCACACTCCAATAACCATGACAACAAGCAGCCTCATCCCTACCTTGGAAAATTTCAGGCATGTGGCACTTAAGGTCACATCGCAAAGAGATGCCTTCTCTTTCGTCTGATATCTCCATACAATAAAAGTGATAACCACAACTCTTCTTAGTCATGTTCAGGTTGGTCCTCCACTTCTAACATTTCAGTTCACCACCTGATCCTTTTCTTGGTTGCTAGACAATGGAGCATCCCATCACATCACCTCCTATCTTGCCAACATGTTTCTTCATTCATGATACTCTGGTGGTGATGAAAGTTGTTGGAAATGGTTATGGTCTAAAGATTAAAGACATGGGTTCTCTCTCCTTACCTCATCCCTCTTATGCTTTAAAACTTAAAAATGTTTTGCGTGTTCCTGAAATCTCTTGCAACCTAATATCAGTCAATAAATTGTGTACTGACAACTCTGTATTTGTTGAAATTTTCCCTCATGCTTTTCAAGTAAAATATCTCAACTCGGGGCGCCAATGGTAACCAAAAAAACTAAAAATGATGGGTATAAGTGACCAACAAGAGGTGACACTATAGTCTTTGCTTTATATTCTGTTAAAACTTCATTTCCCATTTGGCATTCACGTCTTGGACACTCTTGTCTTTCTACTTTAAACACAGTTATTTCTAAATAATTTTGCAAACAATGAAATTAATCACCTCACTTCACCTCTGCGCACACCCAAACACAATGGGCTCTTAGGACGAAACCACCGTCACCTTGTTGAAATAGCCCTTGCTCTACTCATGCCTTTATTTATCTATCCTTCTAGCCTTATGCTTTAACCACTGCCACCTACACTATCAACCGCCTTCCTACTCCAACTCTATCCAATTTCACTCTATTTGAAACTCTTTTTGGTACATTTCCCAACTACTCTAAGCTCAAACTATTTGGAAGCCTCTGCTACCCATGCCTTTGCTTAAATACAAAACATAAGTTTATAAATTGCTCATGTCCCTGTGTCTTTCTCGGCTATGTTCCAAATCAAAGTGCTTACCTGTGCTATGACACATCTCTAAAACAAACTTTCACCTCCATACATGTCCAATTTCATGAAACTGTCTTCCCATATGCCTCTCTCAATTTTTCTCCCTCCCCACAATCAAATTCTCAACCAAACACTTATGCATTTCGCTAGTGTTATCTCTCACTGGTCTCTTCAATCTCATGTGAGCTGTTTAGCCTCTAGGTTCAGACCCTACATCGTCGACGGTCACACCTCCATCTCCACCAGAAAATTCATCGTTGCGATCTCCAATTCATGCGATAAACCAAGCTCTCTTAGAGTTAAACACAATTGAGCTTGATCAAACATAGTCCTCAACTACAGACCCATCATCATCAATTGGGCTCGACCAACCTTCTACAAATATAATGGATTAGCCTCATGAGTCAAGCCCACCTGCATCAAGCCCATTACCAATCAAACCAGTTCCCTCTCCTTCAACTTTTGTGGATCAATCTTATGAGCCCATTTCATCAGCATCGAGTCCAATTTTACGACCAAACAATATGTCATTATCATCAATCCATCATCCTGAGATGATACCTCCACCGTAAAATTCACATCGGATGAAGATATGCTCCAAAAACAATATTTACAAACCCAATTAGATTCTCTCACTCCTTGCTCAAGCATTGCCCATGGAAGTTGAGCTAACTTCAATTGCATAGGCCATCAAAAACCACCATCGCTGGCAAGGAGCAATGAGCACAGAATACGACGTACAAGTCCAAAATCATACATGGACTCTGGTACCACCAAAACCAACCTACAACTTGGTTTAAACTCGCTGGGTCTTCAAGATTGAACCCTTACTACATGGAAATATTGAAAAATTCAAGGCACGTCTTGTAGCCAAAGTATTCAATCAACGACTGTGTATTGACTATACAAAGACCTTTAGCCTTGTCATCAAGCCAACCTCTGTTTGCCTCATTCTCGGCCATATTGTGTCCAATGACTAGCCCTTAAGATAGATTGATGTAAAT
The DNA here is from genome assembly GCA_900406435.1 of Lepidium aucheri. NCBI lineage: Eukaryota > Viridiplantae > Streptophyta > Magnoliopsida > Brassicales > Brassicaceae > Lepidium > Lepidium aucheri. The sequence continues at coordinate 2,757 of OVBA01002243.1, read as the reverse complement.
AACGCTTCATTCCAAGCAAAGCTCACTGAAGATGTTTATATGGCTTAACCAAGTGACTTTGTCGACAAAGACAGACCTGATTATGTCTGCAAGTTGAGCAAAGCACTGTATGGTATTAAACAAGCCACAAAGGGCGTGGTACTTGGAGCTTAACACTTTCATTCTATCCTCATGTTTTATTAATTCACTCTCTGATGCTTCCTTATTCATTCATAACCAGAATGGTGCTTTTATCTTTGTCTTGATTTATGTGGATGACATTGTCGTCACTGGGAACAACACTGCTGCTGTTGAGAGCTTTATTCAACGTTTGAGTTTGCGATTTTCTTTTAAGGACTTGGAGAATCTCAACTATTTTTGGGATATTGAAAGATATGGCTCACCAAAGGGTCCCTTGCTCACACAAACCAAATACATAACAAACTTTTTGATGAAAACCATGATGCAAGGAGAAAAGCCAATATCCACGCCACTTACTCCCAATGTTGCTCTTCATCTCAACTCAAGAATAACTTTGGAAGATGGAACTGGATATCGAACAACTGTTGGAAGTCTGTAATATCTACTTCTCACCAGACATGATGTTGCATTTGCTATCAACCATCTCTCTCTCTATTCATGCATAGATCAATCGATCAACACTAGCATGCAGTAAAACATGTGTTAAGGTATCTCTCTGGCACAAGAACTCAAGGAATATTCTTTAAACGACATATACACAAGCCTTACATGCCTATGCAGACACAGACTGGGTAGGTAATCATGATGATTACACATCCACTTGTACTAACATTATCTACCTAGGCTCTCATCCCATGAGCTGGTCCTTAAAGAAGCATAATAAGGTTGTTAGGTCTTCCACTGAAGCTGAGTACAAATCAGTTGCGAGTGCTGCTTTTGAACTTTTTTGGGTTGCATATTTGATGGAAGAATTTGATATTATAAAAGTGTTTCAACATGCGATCTATTGTGATAATGTGAGTGCAACTTACTTGTGTGCCAATCTTGTTTTTTACTCTAGAATGAAGCACTGTTCAATCAAGCTATCTCCGGGATCCTCATAAAGTGAGTTCAAATGTTTTATAACAAATATGTTTAGAAGAAAACTATTCCTACTTTTGATACTATTAGGTTACTATTAGCTTTATGGTCAAAAATCAGATTCTGATAGAGAATTGTTGATTTAACATCTTACGACTCAAATTCACTCTCGATATTATATATATTCCTCGATCTACTATACATAATTTACATTGATAAGAGGGTCGAATCGTGTTATGTAAGAAATTAACTATCATGAATTAGCAAAACTAGATAATTCAGGAAACCTCGATCGAGAGTGATTTTATATTGTGGATTGAAATCGGCCAAAGATCTATCTGATCACCAAACTCAAGAATTCTTATGTTATTTTAAGGAAAATGTGGTATAGATGCATGCATGATGACTTGCCTTAATAAAAATTTCATAGATAAACTTCAGATTTTGCTTATAATAATTCATGAAATTTGTGGCTCCATCTTGGGATGGACGAGATTATTTACTTTATCGATGAATGGTTCTACTCCCTCTGTTTCAAATTTAGTGTTATTCTAGAATTTTTTACACAATTTAAGAAATTGTTTGATTTGTCTATAATATCCTCATTAATTACATTAATTTACATTAATGCTAATTGTTTATATTATTTTAAGTTGAGGTTATGATAGATATTTATTGGTTAAAACTACATTGAAAAATGAGAATGACACTTAATTTAAAACAAAAATTTTAGTCCTAAAATGACACTTAATTTGAAACGGAGGAAATATTTTTCTATTTTTGAACTAATAATACTAAAAGAGTTTCACAGAAGCTGTTAATTGCACCTTGAAAATGCCATAAACCAACCCAGATTTTTGAGTCGTTTATATCAGTAGTAAAATTTGTGGTCATTATGCGTTCCATATAAGTAAACAACTTGCACTTAAGAATGTATACATATCGTTACAAGAAGAAAAATAAAGAAGCCATGAACTTGGATCCTGTTAAAATCATTTACGAATGATAAGAAATAGCTTAAAACTAAATATGTTCGCATTTATTTGAATAAAAATATAATAAACCTCGTAAATGCAAACAATAATCAAGACGAGTAGTATTTGCATGAAACGACCAAACCATTCATCTTCATATGCAGAAACAATCACACAAATATTGGTCAAATTTAGTGGTAGAATATGCATACACTATATATATAAAAATTATAACTAATCATTGACCACATATGATAGGATTTGAATTTAAGACCACCTTCATTAGAATCTCTTAGAAGGGATTCTAAACAATTTAAAGAATAAAAAAACAAAAAAACTAAGAGAGCGATGAAGATGGATTCTTATTGAAGGAGAACCGTTCAACAAATCAATCATAACAAACCCACTTGCATACTTGTTAGTTTTTGATTGGTCCAAATTTTCTTAAAAAATTTAAATTATAATTGTGTTAAACCTTTTAATTAAATCTCGCATAGCATTAACTTAAATATCGTGTTATATTGTCTGTTTGGACTAGATTGTATTGTTACTATGAAATATTATCACATAATATTTGTCACACAATAATATTATGATAAGATTCTATAATTAATTAATTAATTATTATTATCTAGATTAAATATTATTAATTAATTAATTATAATCCTATGATATTATCATAATTATATCCCTATCCTAATCGATATTTATTAAAAACAATCCTCCTAATCCTAATAGGAAA
>OVBA01002242.1:8558-35994 GCA_900406435.1 Lepidium aucheri | reverse complement strand
GGCTCAGCAGCTTGGGATTTTGATGAGTTATTTGGTTTGATGACCGCATCAGCTAGAGTCTTGTGTTTATGTCCCTGATCATAGTATGGAGATCGGTATATCCATTGTTGATCTCAGCAAACTTCACTGTGAGCTCGTCAGCCGTAATCTTTTGCCCTTGCAATATCGCTTGTAACATATCCAATACAGCTGGTTGTGAGACAGTTGGGGTGGCGGTGCATTCTAGCAGACTGACCTCTTCCACTCGGATGTCTTCCTTGGCTGGGACGGGCTTTGGTCTACTCCGTAGCAAGCGGTCCATTTTAGCATTCATTATACGGATTTCTGTTTTGCTCGGTGTTGCTGAGTCGGTAGAGTAGACTCCACTAGTTGCATCACCTTCATTGTACTGTTCTTGAGCTTTAGCAAGGTTTGCAATGATCTCCCATCCAGCAGTTATGTCCTTGTGCATAAAATTACCGTTGCTCGCAGAGTCCAGTAGCGTCCGATACCTCGACCTGATCCCTCTATAAAAGGTGCTGAGTAAGGACTCAGTTGTGTATCCGTGATGCGGACATTGGGCAACATAATCATTAGACAGTTCCCATGCTTGCCGGAAACTCTCTCAGCGCTTTTGAGTGAAGTGAAAGATTGTTGTGCGTAGTTTCGTTGTGTGGGAACATGAGTAGAACTTGTTTAAGAATGCCTTCTTGCACTTGGCCCAAGATGTGATCTGGCTGGAAGGTAAATTTTTTTCCCAGTTCTGCGCTTTCTCCGCAAGAGAAAACGGAAACAGCTGTAGTCTAAGTGCATCTTTACTTAACCTGTCTATTTGAGTAGTTCCGCACAGCCTTTCAAACTCGTCAAGGTGCTCAAGTGGATCTTTGCATTATAGTACGTGAAATTTAATCCGTTAAACCATAGCAATAAGGCTATCTTTGATCTCAAAAGTCTGGTTCGGTACGGGTGGTGGAGTGATTTCGTACCGCGCATAAGAGGCTGTTGGTGCATCCGCTGCGCCTATCATCGTTGGTGTGTTTTCCTCAGGAACGTCCGAGTTGTCTTGATCAATATACTCGTATGTTGATGAAGTGGCCATACCGAGGATAGGAGACGAGGAGTGTGAGGTTTCCTGAACTCAGGGCTTAACTGCGAGTACAGATGTTGAGCTTAGGTTGTTTGTGTTTCCCTCGCGCTCGGCTGTCGAGGAATACCTGCAAGGCCTGCAAGAACAGAAACAACGACTTGTCAATAGGATTGGAGCTTGGTCCTTATAGATCCAAGCTGTGTGAAACAAAGACAAATTATCTAAGCAGTAACACGCAACTTTATCCTAAGACTAGTAAACTATAAACTAGAACAAGAAAAAACCAATTTGGCAACGGTGCCAATTTGATAAAAGGATTTTTGCGGTTCTTCTATCAAATCATTGAGTGTAGTGGTAAGTATTGTGAGTTGTCAAACCAAATACTCGAGTTTGCTTGCAAACAATCTATCTAATACTAGATCCTAGTTCAAGTCAATCTAACATCCTGTCACAATGATAGATCTAACAATATTCTAAGCTCGCAAACTACCAAATAGGACAAAATACACTAGATGACAAAAATAGAACAGAATTTAAAATGCTAAAACAGAGAAATGATCAAATAATAGAGCAAGAATTGCGAAATAGGGTTTAACCTATTCAAGGAAAAAGGATCAAGAGGATAGAGAGGTTGATCGGTGACAAATCCGCCGATCCCATTCGCTGGATTCTTTGGGCGATCTCTAGACCTAGATATTAACTAGACCGGCTAGCTCTTTTGGTGAAGATCTCTATCTGGATCGGCTGATCCATTCTGACTCTCGCCGTGATCAAGCCAAACCGGACGCATAAAGCAAAGCCCAACTCGTCTAATGGCCTATCCACATGCTAGATCTCTCTTCGGCGGATCAAGCCATCACTAGCAAGGCATATGGTCTCTGTTCCCGTTAGCGCTAGCCTTCGGTCACGACCCAAATCATATCTCTCTTGATCATGAAAAGATCATCATTAAGCTTAGCGTTACTAGAAGAGGTCGGAGTTTAGATCGGATAGCTAGGCGGTGGAATCAATGGATTCACCTCCGATCTCCCCATCCTCGAGATCCAAAGGGATCTACTCGCACCTTATTTTGTAAGGGCGGAAGATCGAGGAAGATCTAGATTGCATAAGTAAAGTAAAGCTTAGTAATATTGAAGAAGAGAAGATGAAGATCAAAGCAATACTATATTCATTCAATCATAATCATTCAGAGAGTACACACCTTAAACAAGCATAAAGGAAAATAAAAGCAATAAAGTAGTGAGAGTTTTGGGGCTAAAACATCAAAGAAAAATGATAATAGTGTCATGAAGGGGTATTTATAGGGTTATTTGCATAACTCTAATGGCCAAACCGACCTAAGTCGGTCAACCAGGCAGTTTGTGAATCTGTGCTTAGAGTCCTTGCGCGAGCTTGGGCACCGAGGAGTGCTTCTTATCTTTGTCCTCGTGGTTCTAGACTGAGTTGTGGCTCCGAGTGTGTCCTTTGTTGTGAAGAGAGATGGGTCTTGGTCTTCCCTCGCAGCATATTGATTGAGGTAAATCATTGAGGCGGCCTTTGTTGAGCGTTTTGGGTAGTCCTCGCTATGCAATCTGCGAGGTAGTGATCCGAGGGTGCATGATCCTTTTTGCCTTGGACGTTCCAGCAGCTGCTCCAGTTTTTCTCCTTTTCTGCTCCTTTTTTGCTGCTTTACCTAGATAAACTCCAATGCAAATGCAAAGAGTGCAAAACTAACCTAAACGGTCCTAAGTGCACGGAAAGTCTAGCTAAACGGATGCAAAAAGACCTAAAATACAACTCTAAAACTATCAAAAATCAGACACATCATTAAACTAAAGGTGTGGAAACCGGTTGTTTTGATGAAACCGGCTACTTGGATCACAAAGAGTTGTAAATGATTAAAGAAATCCAAGTATGTATGTGTAATCCATGAGCTCAAATGCAACGCATAACATGATTATTGTAAGTCAATATTAGGTTCCAATCAATAAGGAATGGTCTTAAGTCACAACATGCTTCAACTAAGGTGAACCTAAAATCGAGAATTCAAAGCATGGATCAGTCTTACCTTTCAACAAGCAATTTATGCATTAAACAATTATTAACTTGGACATTGAACCTAGCAAATGGATCATCAAGCTTATAAAGGCAATATTATCATTGTTCCCTATGCAATCCTAGATGCTTCTAATGATTCAATCCTAGACATAATGTAAATGCAACTCTATGCTTGTTTTTGTATTTTTTGCAATTTTTATGTAAATTGCAGTACAAAAAAATACTCAAGAAAATGGAAAACAACACTACTAAAATGAGCATTAGCAACTAGGTCCTCTCCCCCGTACTTACTTCTCACCGTCTTGGTGAGAAAGTAAATTCAAGAAAGGAAGACCAAAACAGCAAAGGCAAAAATGCAAAAAGGTAAATAAAAACTATGTACAAAGATTGGTGAATTGGTACCTTACTAGTGAGGGTGGTCGCCATATGTATGGTCGACATAGATCTCCTCATTAAGCTCATACCATCCATCATCATCTTCCAGCAACAGCTTTCATCACCCGGCTTGAAGGATCATCAAGAGAACCTTTCCTAATTTGCATGCTTACAGCATATGGTCTCCTCTTCATGGCATATACCTCCAATCCACTCATCAATGGTTGGCAAGATCAAATACCTCGGAGGAATCGGTTCTCCTATACAAGCTATGCATGAGCACAATGGTTTTGTAGGACATTTGTCTCTTCCTTTCACCGTTTTTGGTTTGACCTCTATTGATTTCTTCTCTTTCCATTTCTTGTATTTAGAGGTTGTCATGGAATGATCTTGATTCTTTGGTAGAATTGTCCCTACAAAGCTTCAAATAGAGAAAGTGAGAGTTGAGAATAATTAATAGTATTGCGATGAGTTGCCAATGGATGAAGTTTAAATCAAGTCAATGCTTAAAGCAACACCAAAACAATCCTAGAGCCTTTTTAGAAATAATAAACAAGATCGTTCTATAATCATACTTAAGGAATTTTCAAATGATGGAAAAGTCAACAAAAGTCGGTAAAAGTCAAAATTTCTCACTAAACATAATGATTAAGTTTTGATAAATTTGCAAGAAATAATGAATTTTAACCTTGGAGTACAACAAACCAAGCCTAAGATCATCAAGAGGAAGAGATACAAACACCTTTTAACCATTTTTCCAAAAATCTATTGAATTTTTTTTATCAATCAAGCTCTCAAGAACCCAAAATTTCTCATTCAATATTTAACCATTGAAGTTGCAAAATTAAGCTCAAAGTAAGTAAGTCATTCATTATCTAGCAATACCTAAGCCTAAAAACTCATAATCTAACTCCAATTCACAAAAATGTAGGAAAAGTGAAAATTCTTAACCTTGAGTGTCAATGGAGATAAGCTTAGAGATCTCATACCTTTGAGTTGTAGATGGTAGGAAGTGTATTGAGAAACTTGTAGAATCGTGAGATTAACACTAGAAATCAAGTTAGAGGGATTGATAAAATCGAAAGTTTTGATGGGACAATGGTGAAAAAGAAAGAGAAATCTTTTATGAAGATGAATGGAGGTGAGAGATTATTTATGGAAGAGACAAAATAAGCAAAAGGACAGGAAAAATTACCTTAGCCATACCATCGACCAAACTCCATTAACCTTGGGGTCGACTGATTTTGTCATTGTTCTGGGTTATAGCAGCATCGACCGCATAGTATCGACCTTGAGGTCAAGTGTGCTACTATCTGGGTGTACTTGCTTTGTTTCTTGACTGAATGGTCGAGTATCGTTCCATCCGCATCATTTATTATACGTCCCGTTGAGCACTCTTCATTGACCGGATGATCGAGCTTCCTTGTTCTCGAAAGGATTTGTTCGCACCATCGACCATGATCCATCGAACTGATGGTCGACCCGCGACCTATTTCATGTACTGTCGGGTGCTCTCCATTTACCATATGGTCGATCCATCAACTTCCCGAGATCTTAAGTCCTATACCATCGACCATCCATGTCGACCCTATGGTCGACCTTCCAAAAACTTCTGCATTCCAAAACCATGGATTGACCTCTACTAGTCCACCCCGAGGTTGATCTACTCCACTTTGACTCATCCTTTTTACCCAAACTTCAACCCTTCAATACCATTTCAAGTGCATTATCAACCTAACTTAAACAAACACATGAAACACAATTAAAATATCAAAACAGTGAGAAATAAAAACGATATACAAAGATACCATATGATTGCCTCCCAAATACGTTTATTTTATGTCTCAAGCTCGACATAGCCAATTGCTTTTTCTGCGTTTAAGGATAGGAAAGTAGAATCTTCTCCACATTCACGTCCTGAGAGTCAGCTAAATAGGCTTTGATCCTTTGGCCATTTACTATATATTCCTCTCTTGAAGGATTTTGAAGTACAATTGCTCTGTTAGGTTTGACTTCTTTTACTTCAATTGATCCAGACCATCTTGATTTCAACTTTCCCAAGAATAGCTTCAACCGTGAATTAAATAACAGCACCTTATTCCTTTCCTTGAACTTTCTCCTCATTATCTTCTTGTCATGAAAAGCTTTGGCTTTTTCAATATAGATTTTGGAGCTCTCATTGCATCACGGCAAATTTCATCTAACTCTTCCTACTAAATCAACCGTCTTTCAGATGCCGATTTGAGATGAAAATTCAACAAGTTAGTAGCCCATATGGCTTTATACTCAAGCTCCATAGGAAGGTGACAAGCTTTCTCATACAACATGTTGAAAGGTGTAGTCCTTGACAACGTTTTAAATGCTGTCTGGTAAGCCCATAGAGCGTTATCAAATGTCTAGACTAATCCTTTGGTGATTTTGTGCAGTTTTCCTCAAGATATCCTTGATTTGGCGATAAGAAACCTCCACTTGGCCTGAAGTTTGTGGATGATAAGGAGTAGCCACTTTGTGCTTAAAACCATACTTCTTATTGAGGCTCTCGAAAACCTTGTTGATGAAGTGGCTACCTCCATCACTTATCACAATCTTTGGTACACCAAACCTTGGAAAATTGATCATCTTCAACAGTTTTACCGCTACCTTAGCATCATTTTTAGGACTAGCAACAACCTCTATCGATTTAGTTACATAATCTAAAGCAACCAAAACGTAGACATTCCCATCAGAAGAAGGAAATGGTCTCATAAAGTCTATGCCCAACACATCAAAACCCTCTAACGATAATATGAAATTTTGAGGAATTTCTTATCTTTTTCCTATGTTCCCTTGGCGTTGACTATTATCACACTTGGAAATAAATTCTTGGGCGTTCTTGAACATGATTGGCCACCAAAATCTTGCTTGTAACACCCTCGTGACTGTCTTGAAAGTAGTAAGGTGTCCTCCGTAACTAAAACCATGTCAATGAAGAAGGATTTCTTGAGCTTCTTCTTCCGGCTTGAAACTATCTATACTTCCCTTGCCTATGCAAGTAAGGCTCATCCAAATAATATTGACTAACTTCTTCTTATCATACCCATCAAGATTTATTGGTTCTCCTCAACAAAAAAGATAATTCACAATATCCGCATACCAAGGACCATTATCCTTTGACTTTCCTGTGGTGGCTATCTCCTTCACCATCAAGTTGGTAGCTTGAACCATTTGAATGAATGGAACATGCTATTCTCTACGAGAGTCATCAATTAGTATATCATCATCAACTCGCAGCCTTGAAAGATGATCCGCAACATTATTCTCTATGCCTTTCTTATCAATGTTCTCCACATCAAAATCTTGTAGTAATAATACCCATCTCAACAACCTTGGTTTTGCATCTTTCTTATTCATTAAATACTTCAAGGTGAATGATCCGTGTACACAATCACCTTAAAACAAACTAGGTATGGTCAAAAAATTTCAAAAGCAAAGACCACAGCTAGAAACTCCTTCTCGGTTTTAACATATTTGACTTCAGCCTCATCAAGATTTTTACTTTCATAGTAGATTACATGAAGCTTCTTATCTTTCCTTTGTCCCAACATAGCCCCAACTGCATAGTCACTGGCATCACATATTATCTCAAATGCAATTCCCAATCCGGTGCTTGAACTATATGCGCACTCACCAAGGCCTTTTTGAGCTGCAAGAAAGCCTTATTACATTCCTTATCAAAGTCGAAGTCAACATCCTTGCACAAAAGGTGTGCCAATGGCTTTGCAATTTTTGAGAAGTCCAACATGGCGCAAAAAACTACGAATACCTCAAACTGTTTTTGGTGGTGCTAAGCTTGCTATGACCTCAATCTTTCCCTTATCAACCTCAATACCCTCATTTAAACTAAGATGCCCTAGAACGATCCCATCTCTTACCGTGAAATGGCATTTTCCCGATTGAGAACCAAGGTTTTTTCTTCACATTTGCAAGACCCTGCACAAATTAGAAAGACAAGAGTGAAAACACGCAACATACAGCGCAAAATCCTCCATAAATACCTCCACCACATCTTCGATCAAATCAGAGAATATGGACAACTTGCACCTTTGAAAGGTAGCTGGTGCATTACATATTCCAGATGGCATCAAACGATAGGCGAATGTACCATAAGGACATGTAAAGATTTTCTTCTCTTGATCATTTGGACATATGGGTGTTTGGAAGAATCCTGAGTAACCATCCAAGAAGAAATAATATGAGTATTCGCTAATCTTTCTAGCATATGATCAATAAAGGGCAAAGGAAAATGGTCTTTCCTAGTGGAAGAATTCAAGCTCCTATAATCGGTACACATCCTATGTCCAGTTGTAATCCTAGTGGATATTAAATCATCTTTCTCATTCCTAATAATTGTTACTCCACCATTCTTAGGTTCTACATGAATGGGAGAAACTCATTTGCTATCTGAAATCGGGAAAATTATACTCGCATCTAGTGTATGAGAGTTAGCCGGTTTATGAGAGTTGTAAGTGCTAGTTCAAAGTTTTCTATCAAATTAAGGTTACTAATCATGTGGTGCCCATTTATCTTTCCACTTGCTTGGTTTAAGATGCAGATGAGAATCCAACACTTTTCCTTGGTATGGCCCATTCTTTTGCACTGATCACACATCATGGTTTTCCTACCATCGTGCTTGTATAACACACTATTTGCTGAGGTAAGCTCGACAAAGTTTTCTATCAAATTAAGGTAACTAATCATGTGGTGCTTGTTTGATCCTTCTACTTGTTTGGTTTAAGATGTAGATGGAGAATCCAACACTTATCTTTGGTGTGGCCCATCCTCTTGCACTGACCACACACCATGCTCTTCTTACCATTCTGCTTATATAACACACTATTTGCTTTTGTGAGCTCCAGAAGATTCTTATTAAAGACTCCTAGATTCCTAATCCTTGGACTAGAATCCTATCAACATTAGCTATGTCTATATTCCCTACAGCTAGTTCTACATTTTGTATCAACTTAAGGTTTTATAAACAAGTGGTCAAAAGAAACTGAGTGAATAACAAGAGAGTTAGCAGGTTTGTGAGAGTAGTAACGTCTAGTTAAATGTTCTCTATCAAATTAAGGTAACTCATTATGTGGTGCCCGTTTGATACTTCTATTTGTTTGGTTTAAGATGTTGATGGAGAATCCAACACTTATCCTTGGTGTGGCCCATTCTCTTGCACTGATCACACACCTTGCTTTGGATACCATCATGCTTGTTAAACATACTATTTGCTGAGGTGGGTGATGTGTGTGGTTTTGGATGGTTTTAGAGTCTTACTTTAGGTCACTTTGCATTCATCTAGCTAGACTTTCCTTGCATTTAGGTCCGTTTAGGTTTCTTTTGCATTCTTTGCATTTGCATTTGGACTTTTAAAGTTTATCTAGGTAAAATGAGCAGAAAAGAAGCAAAATTTGTAGCCAAGGAGAATTGAAGAGCTGCTGGAACGTCTAAGTCAAGAATGATCGTGCACCCTCGGATCGATACCTTGCGGATTGCAAGGCAAGGAATACCCAGAATGCTCAACAAAGGCCACCTCAGGAACCTACCTCAACCCATCTCCCGCGAAGAAAGACCAGTGCAGAACTTAGACCCATCTCTCTTCACATCAAAGGTTACACACGGAGCCACAACTCATACAAGAACCACGAGGACAGAGATGTGAAGCATTCCTCGGTGCCCAAGCTCGCGCAAGGACTTTGAGGGAAGCTTTACTGACCGCTTGGTTGACCAACTTAAGTCGGTTTGACCATTAGGGTTATGAGAATGACCCTATAAATACCCCTCTAATGACCCTCTTATCAATTATATATCTGATGTTTTCCTTTAAGCTTGTTTTGAAGGTTTGTACTCTTTTAAATGGTTATCTATTGAATGAATTAGTTTTGCTTGTTATATTCGTCTTTTCTTCTTGCATTTTAGCTCGTTTACTTTAATCATGCAATCGGAATCTTCCCTAATCCTCAGCCCTCTCAAAATGAGGAGCGAGTAGATCCCTTTGGATCTCCAAGATGGGGATTGGAAGTGAATCCGTTGATTCCCTCCCATAGCTAACCGATCAAAATACTGATCTCTTGTAGCAAGGCTAAGCTTAATGCTCATCTCTTCTTGATCAGTTGAGATCTGATTTGGGCCATGACCGAAGGCTAGCACTAACGGGAACGGAGACCATATGCCTTACTAGTGATGGCTTGATCAGCCGAAGAGAGATCTAGCATGTGGATCGGTCAATAGATGATCTGGGCAAGGCTTTACGTGTCCGGTTCAGCGTGAGCACAATGAGAGTCAGAATAGATCAGATGATCCAGATCGAAATCCTCACCGGGAGAGCGGGCTGATCTAACCTATCTTCCGGTCTAGAGATTGCTCAAAGAAGCCGGCGAGTGGGATCAGCGAGTTTGCCGCCGATCAACCTCCCAAACCTATAGATCCTTCTCTTTAGAATTGTTTAAACCCTCATTCGCATTTCATACTCTATTTAGCATCATTTCTTTGTTTACTAATTTCAAATTATGTTTTATTTTTGTCTTTAGCATATTTTGTCCTATTTGCTAGTTTGCTAGCTTGTTATTTCTTAGAGTCTATCATTGTGACAGGATGCTAGATTAACTTGCACTAGGATTGGTATTAGATAGGTTGCTTGCATGCATTTCCGAGTACTGGTTTGACAAACCCACTCTACTCACCACCATACTCTAGGATTTGATAAGAGAACCGCAAAAACCTTTTTATCGAATTGGCGGCATTGCTAAATCGGAATTTTGCTCGTTTCAATTTATAGTTTACTAGTCTTAGGATCTAATTGCGTGTTTACTACTCAGATAACTTGTCTTTGCTTCATACAGCTTGGATCTATAAGGACCAAGCTTCAATCCTATTGACAAGTCGTTGTTTTCGTCCTTGCAGGCCTCGTAGGTACTCCTCGACGGCTGAACGCGAGGGTAGTACATTAACAACTTACACTCAATGTCTATGCGCGCTGTCAAGCCCCAAGTTCAGGAAACATACCTTTCCTCGTTTCTTGTCCTCGCTATGGCCACTTCATCAACAGATGAGTATACTGATGAGGACCACTCCGACGTTCCTGACGAAAACACACCACGGATGATAGGCGCAGCAGACAAACCAACAGCCTATTATCCTCGATACGGAATCAATCCACCACCCGTACCCAACCAGACTTTTTAGATTAAAGGTAGCCTCATTGCTATGGTTCAACGCATTAAATTCCACGGATTACGATGCGAAGATCCACTTGAGCACCTTGACGAGTTTGAAAGGCTCTGCAGAACCACTCAAATAGACGGATTGAGCAACGATGCACTCAGATTACGCATGTTTCCATTTTCCCTCGCGGAGAAGGCCTAGAACTGGGAAAAACATCTCCCTCCCGGCCAGATCACATCGCGTAAGAAGGCATTCTTGAACAAGTTTTACTCACCTTCTCGCACCGCGAAACTCCATACAGCAATCTTTCATTTCACTCAAACTTTCCCGCAAACATGGGAAAGGTTTAAAGATTATGTCGCCCAATGTCTACATTGCGGCTACACAACTGAGTTCTTACTCAGCACCTTCTACCGAGGAATTAGGTCAAGGTATCGAACACTACTGGACACGGCGAGTAATGGTAATTTTATGCACAAAGATATCACCGCCGGATGGGAGCTCATTGCAAACCTTGCTTAAGCTCAAGATCAATATAATGAAGGTGATGCAACCAGCGGAGTCTATTCTATCAACTCAGCCGCACTGAGCAAAACCGAAATCCGTATAATGAATGCCAAAATGAACTGTTTGCTGCGGAGTAGACCAAAACATGTCCTGGCCGAGGAAGAGATCCGAGTGGAAGAAGTCAGTTTGCCTGAACGCACCACCACTCCAACCGTCTCACAACCAGTTGTATTGGATATGTTACAACGATATTGCAAGGGCAAAAGATTGCGGCCGATGAGCTCACAGTGAAATTTGCTAAGATCAACAACCGATATACCGATCCCCATACTACGATCAGGGACATAAACACAAGACTTCAGCAAGTAGAAGAAAAACAAGCCACACCTCTGCCCTCTCCTATTCCATATATGAACCTCGTCTATCCACCTCATGCCACCAACGAGGCATCAATCAGTTTCAATGAGTTACACTCAGAACAAAGGATGGGCCGTATTACTGCTACAGCTGCTAATACTGAGGACAGTATGATTCAAGAAGGGGGAGATTGTTCACGAACTTAGATCACCGATCAGCTTCAATCAGATGCGATCCTAGATAGTTCGCCTCGCACCACTGAGGAACGAGGGCAGAATGTTCCAGCAAAAACACTGCCAGATAACATTCCCTCAACTTACCTCGCCATCACCATACCCGAGGCAACACAGCGAGTTGAACCCTTGGCAGCATACTCACATAAAAGCAACCCGTCTCCACCCATTTATCCTCACCTATCCTTTCCTAAGAGCCATAAAAAGCACATTGCTGAGAAATATAAGACTCAACTCTTCAAACAAATGAAAGACATCGAGTTTCCAATCCCATTGATTGATGCCTTTATGTTGACGCCGTCTTACCATAAGTTCCTCAAAGACGCGGTGAAAGAGAACACCAAAGAGAGCGAAGGAGAAGTGATACTAACTCATGAGATTAGTGCAATCATCTTACGAAATGAAGGACCCAGAAAGTTAGCCAACCCCGGTACCTTTACCATCCCTTGCTCTCTTTGAATGGTATCCTTCAACAATTGCTTGTGTGATTTAGGAGCCTCAATAAGTCTTATGCCCCTCTCTGTTGCAAATATATTAGGATTCATAACATTCAAAGCATGCAAGATCTCTTTGATACTCGTCGATCGGTCTAGGAGGATACCACATGGAATGCTTGAAGATTTACCGGTTAACGTGGGAGGAGTGCACATCCCAACGGACTTTGTTGTGCTCAAAATGGATCAAGAACCAAAAGACCATTTGCTCTTCGGTAGACCTTTCCTAGCCACAGCCGGAGCCTTGATTGATGTGAGCAATGGAACTATAGAGCTGAATTTGGGCAAAAACATCAAAATGAAGTTCCACATCGAAAACATATTGAGGAAACCTACCATTGAGAACCAAGTGTTTTGGATCCAAGAGATAGAAGATCTTAAAAATGAGCTGCTTGAGGAATTGCTCACAAAGGACCAATTGCAAATTGCAATAACCGTATCGATTCGAGATGAGTATTTGCAGATCAAAGCGGAGCTCTATAGGGCGCTTTTGGATGCTTATTAATCACCAATAAGCTCAGTTGTAATTGAGGAACTGGTGGAATCAGACAGTACGTATATACAAGCAGGAAATCGAATCTCAAGCCCCTTTCAAACAAGAATCAACGGACCGCTGAGCACTCGGTCATGCACCTCACAGCGGAGAATACCGAGGGAAACTTTAAGGCAGACCAAGACGATTGGTCCAAGCTCAAGGTACCAAAAGTTGAATTTAAAATGCTTCCAGCTTGGCTAAGGTACGCTTTCTTAGGGCCCAAATTCTACATATCATGTAATTGTTAATGATGCCTTGAATGATGAAGAGCTTGAAATGTTGCTATCCGAACTTAAACGTTTTAGGAGAGTCATAGGTTATTCTCTAGAGGATATTAAAGGAATCTCACCTAGCTTTTGTGTGCATATAATTCACTTAGAAGAGGAGTCTCACTCTAGCATAGAGCCCCAAAGGAGATTGAACCCGAACATTAAAGAAGTAGTAAAAAAATAAATCCTTAAGCTTCTTGATGCGGATGTAACCTATCCCATCTCTGATAGGAAATGGGTTTCCCCAGTTCATTGTGGTCCCAAAAAAGGAGGTATCACTGTGGTTAAGAATGAAAAAAACGAAATGATACGAACTAGAACGATTACGGGGCATAGGATGTGTATAGACTATAGGAGACTCAACTCATCTACTAGGAAAGACCACTTCCCATTGCCTTTCATTGATCAAATGGTGGAATGTCCAGCGAACCACAAGTATATTTGCTTTCTAGACGGGTATAGTGGATTCTTCCAAATCCCTATACACCCAGATGATCAAGAGAAAACAACCTTTAATTGTCCTTATGGTACCTTTGCTTATAAACGAGTGTCATTTGGTCTTTGTAATGCCTCCGCAACTTTCCATCGTTGCATGATGTCTATATTTTTGGATTTAATTGAGGAGATGGTGGAAGTCTATATGGATGACTTCTCCGTCTATGGCTTCTCCTTCTCCTCTTGTTTGTCAAATCTATGCAAGGTATTAAGCAGGTGCGTGGAGACCAACTTGGTGCTTAATTGGGAGAAATGTCACTTCATGGTCAAGGAAGGGATTGTTTTGAGGCATAAGATTTCTGAGAAAGGGATTGAGGTTGATTAGGCCAAGATAGATGTAATGGTTAGTTACAACCCCCAAAGATGGTAAAGGACATTAGAAGCTTCTTGGGTCACGCTGGGTTTTATAGGAGGTTCATCAAGGAGTTTTCAAAGATAGCACGGCCGCTCACTCACCTATTATGCAAAGAGGCAGAGTTTGCATTTGATGATGAGTGCATGTAAGCCTTTAAAACTATCAAATCAGCACTCATATCAGCACCCATTATCCAAGCACCTGATTGAACTCTATCATTTGAAATCATGTGTGACGCTACTGACTATGCGTTTGGAGCAGTCATTGGACAAAAGAAAGATAAAAAGTTAAATGTCATTTACTATGCAAGTAGGACACTGATGATGCCCAAATCAAGTATGCAACAACATAGAAAGAACTGCTGGCTGTCGTCTTTGCATTTGAAAAATTCAGTTCTTACCTAGTTGGTTCCAAGGTCATCGTCCATACCGACCATGCGGCCTTGAAGTACCTCATAAAGAAGAAAGATGCAAAGCCAAGGCTTCTTAGATGGATACTTCTTCTCCAAGAGTTCGACATGGAGATCGTGGATAAACCGGGTATAGAGAACAGTATAGTTGACCACTTATCAAGGATGATAATAGAAGACTCAGTCCCTATAAATGACTCAATGCCATAAGAATATCTTATGGCAGTCAAAACCACCAGACGGGAACGCAAGGGTCAAGCCTCGCAGGTCCACCTCGCGGTAGTTAACTCCGAGGAGCGAAAGATTGATCAAAATAATGAGCCCCCGTGGAGAAAGCAGTTTGTTGGATCAGTGCTCCATTGGTATGCTGACTTGGTGAATTATCTTGTGGTAGGAGAGATACCTACGAGTTTGGAAGGATATCAAAAGAAGAAATTCTTTAGAGATGTAAATCACTATTTTTGGGATGAGCCATATTTATACAAGAGAGGATCGGATGGTGTGTTTAGACGATGTGTGGCTGAAGAAGAGGTACAAGGACTGTTGGAACACTACCATAGGTCTACATACGGAGGACATTTCGCATTTTCCAAAACAGTTCAGAAGATTTTGCAAGCCGGTTTTTGGTGGCCCACCATGTTTAAAGATGCTCAAGCCTTCATATCAAAGTGTGATCCTTGTCAATGAATGGGGAACATAGGAAAACATAATGAGATGCCTCAAAGACCGATCCTGCACATTGAAGTGTTTGATTGTTGAGGAATAGATTTTATGGGACCGTTCAATCCACCATCACACAGAAACACTTACATTTTGGTAGCCGTAGACTATGTCTCCAAATGGGTAGAAGCGTTTTCAAGTACGAAGAATGATGCGAAAGTGGTAATAAAGTTGTTCAAGACTATCACTTTCCCTAGATTTGGAGTCCCACGAGTTGTGATTAGTGATGGAGGATCGCATTTCATCAACAAGACATTCGAGGGTTTACTTAGGAAGTCTGGGGTAAAGCACAAGGTAGCCACACCCTATCATCCTCAGACCATCGGGCAAGTGGAAGTCTCAAATAGGAAAATCAAATCCATACTTTCAAGGGTAGTTTGCGCTTCCAAGAAAAATTGGGTATCTAAGCTTGATAATATGATTTGGGCATATCGAACCACCTACAAGACGCTAATCAGGAGGAAACCATTTCAGTTATTATATGGTAAATTATGTCATCTTCCTGTCGAGATTGAGTACAAGGCGGTATGGGCTAGAAGGTTACTAAAATTTTAGCTAAAGACAGCCCAAGAAAAGAGGTTAATCGACATGCACGAGTTGGAAGAGATAAGGATCGATGCTTATGAGAGCTCAAAGATCTACAAGGAAAGAACGAAAGCTCTCCACGACAAGAAAATAGCACAAAAAGTAATTTCAGCTAGAGATCGTGTGTTATTGTTCAACTCAAGACTTAAGTTGTTACTCGGAAAGCTAAAGTCAAGGTGGAACGGTCCGATTGAGGTTAAGGAGGTTTTACCACTAGGAGCAATCACTCTAATTAACAAAAACGGGGAACCTTTCACGGTCAATGGACATAGGGTTAAACCCTACTTGGCAATTGTTGGAATACCGGAGAGGATTGTGGCAGTCCTTGATGAACCGCTTTTGCTCTGAACGAGGGAATAGTCGAGCTTGAGACAATAAACAAGCTCACTTGGAAGGAAGTCCAATGGATATCCATGTACATATTTTAAATCGTGATTATTTTTCTTTTCATGCATTTCTCTCTTTGGTTGAAAGGTTACTCGTTAGGGGTGGACCAGGTCCTAAGGTTCAAGGTATGCGGGTTTTAAACGTGACACCTTGGTGCTAGGACCACGGGAAATGTCCGAGGGTATTGGTCTGTCAGCAACGCGGGTACAGCCAGCTGGCCAAAGCTCCAGCTCATCGATTGGTCCTCACCAGTCAATTTATAATTCCTAGGAGAATGGACGGTCAAACGGATCGAACGGTCGAAAAATGGTCAAGAATTTCAAATTCAAAATCAATGGCCGTGATGAGGTCAAGGGCCAAACCATACCTCAGGACTAGATCTGTCCCCCGAGACCAAACAACGACCCACTCAAGAAACTGTTCTCCTCCCATGGAAGCATAAAACCCAACTGCACCCTCGTCTTCCTCTCCTCACGCTCACCTCTTTCCTTCAACATAACTCAAACTCTCGAGAAAGAAAACCGAGGACGAAATACCAGCCAAGGCAACCGTAGAAAAGGAAAGGAACCGAAAAATGGCAAGCATGAACAGAGAAGACGAAGCTCGGGGAGTTAGTGGAGACTTGGATTTTTTGCAACCGGTTAATACAAGAGGAGCGAGCAAAGAAGACGGACCGATCACGCTCACAAAAAGACCTCCGACACACGCGCACATATGAGTGGGAGGGACCAAGGCGTGAAGGTTATCCGACGTTCGAAATAAGGATGATCATGAACACAAAAGCATCCGAGAGGAAACCAGCTCAACAAAGGCATTGATGAGCCACCAGATACTGCTCCCTCATACACAATCCTTAGTTTAACAGACGAGGCGCATTTCCAAACGCATACAAGCGATCCTAGAGAAAACAGGTGGCCCCTCGTATGCTGAACTCGCAATGAGGAGCGAGGATTCCGACTCCTAGGTACCTACTCCACTCCTTTCATTGTAAATACCATTGCATCTTATCGTTTGTTTTAATTGTCAACCTAGGGTTCACCTCTAAGCTTTCATACACACAAGGGACTGTGTGATCTAAGTTTTGGGGAGGGTCCTAGGGGTAACTAACCTTGTGTTTTGGGATTCTTAGTTTGTCTTTCATGCATTTCATCTAGTACGTAAGAATCTATTTAGACTTTTCTTTGTTGCATTTGGTTGTTACTTTTTATAGCATCTAAGGCATAGAAAAAAACCAAAATATTTGAAAATTTCTGAAAATTAAATACGAAAATAATAGAGCGCTCATATAGTTTCATCTACTTAGCTTTGTCTTTAGGTTGCATTCATATATAATTCATGCATTTGAACTTGTTGTGTGGGAATGACNTGGAAAATCTTGTTAGGCTAGCTAGTAACCATTGTGAATGCTCTTGATTGGTAAATAGCCGTTTTAGAAAGTTTTTGGGCAGATCATTCACCTTAGTGAACTTTGCTTGGGTTGTGTCTTGAAAAGGCCTTGTTTGATTACTTCTAAATCTGAACTTGAATCGCCAATCTAGGGCCTAGAGATGCACCAAATACCTTCCTTCTTTATGTTTAGCATGATCCATTATGTATATATGGTAAAACCCTCCCAAGTTAAGTGAAAAAATGAAAAAATGAAAGCTGCCCGCCAAACTGAGTAAGTGGTAAAGGTGAAGCGGTTGAAAGGATGCATAAACCCATAGCCTTTCACGCCTGTGTATGTCCGCTACTTACTCCATATGCGGGTTGGTGAAGAACTTTGAAAGGAGGCGTAAACCCGTAGCATTTCATGTTTGTGTAAGCCAACTTTGGAAAAGCCCAAAGGTCATATAAAAAGAGAAAAAGAAAAAGAAAGAAAGAAAGAAAAGAAGAAATAAGCGGGCAGCAAAAGAATGAATGAGAGGGAACAATTTGAGTTGAAAAATGATCATGCTAAGCTTAGGGAAGTTGAACTATATAATCGTTGATCTCTAGTCTCTTTTGAGGACCGCACCTAAAAGAAATAAGGAATTAGACTTGGACCTTTAGAGACCGGTTTAGGTATTAGGAATCTATAGGCTGGATGTTATTCTTGAGAATGATTATATTGCGGTTTCCAAAATGATAAAGCACACATGTGGATTACGGCCCTAACTTACACAAGTTACTCGTTGGATAAGATGTTCCCACTTTGTGTGCAGTTTTTCCAACTTAGGTCATTGCACTTGCTTGAGGCCAAGCAAGATCTAAGTTTGGAGGAGCTGATGTGTGTGATTTTTGATGGTTTTAGAATCTTATTTTAGGTCACTTTGCATTCATCTAGCTAGACTTTCCTTGCATTAAGGTCCGTTTAGGTTTGTTATGCATTCTTTACATTTGCATCTGGAGTTTTGGAGTTTATCTAGGTAAAAGGAGCATAAAAAAAGAAAAATTGGAGCCAAGGAGAATTGAAGCAGCTGCTGGAACGTCTAAGTCAAGAATGATCGTGCACCCTCGGATCGCTACCTTGCGGATCACAAGGCGAGGAATACCCAGAATGCTCAACAAAGGCCGCCTCAGGAACCTACCTCAACCTTTCTGTCACGAGGAAAAACCGGTGGGGAACAAAGACCCATCCCTCTTCACATCAAAGGTTACACTCGGAGCCGCAGCTCATACAAGAACCACGAGGACAGAGATGTGAAGCATTCCTTGGTGCCCAAGCTCGCACAAGGACTCCAAGGGAAGCTTTATTGACCGCCTGGTTGACCAACTTAAGTCGGTTTGACCATTAGGGTTATGAGAATGACCCTATAAATACCCCTCTAATGACCCTTTTATCAATTATATATCTGATGTTTTAGCCGACAAAACTCTCTCTCTTTTATTGTTGTTTTCCTTTAATCTTGTTTTGAAGGTTTGTACTCTTTTTAATGGTTATCTACTGAACAAATTAGTTTTACTTGTTATCTTCATCTTTTCTTCTTGCATTTCTAGCTTCTTTACTTTAACCATACAATCAGAATCTACCCCAATCCTCAGCCCTCTCAAAATAAGGAGCGAGTAGATCCCTTTGGATCTCGAGGATGGAAAGATCGGAGGTGCATCCGTTGATTCCCTCGCCTAGCTAACCGATCAAAATGCCGATCTCTTCTAGCAAGGCTAAGCTTAATGCTCATCTCTTCCTGATCAGTTGAGATATGATTTGGGCCGTGACCGAAGGCTGGTGCTAACGGGAATAGAGACCATATGCCTTACTAGTGATGGCTTTATCCACCGAAGAGAGATCTAGCATGTGGATCGCTCATTAGACGAATTGGGCAAGGCTTTACGCGTCCGGTTCGGCGTGATCACGGTGAGAGTCGGAATGGATCAGCCGATCTGGATCAAGATCCTCACTGCGAGAGCGGGCTGATCTAACCTATCTCCCGGTCTAGACATCGCTCAAAGAATCCGGCAGTGGGATCAACGAGTTTGCCGCCGATCAACCTCCCAAACCTCTAGATCCTTCTCTTTATAATTATTTAAACCCTCATTCGCATTTCATACTCTATGTTAGCATCATTTCTCTGTTTAGTAATTTCAAATTCTGTTTTATTTTTGTCTTTAGCTTATTTTGTCATATTTGCTAGTTTGATAGCTTGTTATTTCTTAGAGTCTATCATTGTGACATGATGCTAGATTAACTTGAACTAGGATTGGTATTAGATAGTTTGCTTGAAGGCATTTCCGAGTATTGGTTCGACAAATCCACTCTACTCACCACCATACTCTATGATTTGATAAGAGAACCGCAAAAACCCTTTTATTAGTGACCTCTACATGATTCTTATTATAGATTCATAGATTCTCTAATCTTTGGACTAGAACTCTATCTCCATTAGCTATGTCTACACTCCATATAGCTAGTTCTATGTTCTGTATCAACATAAGCTTACTAAACAAGTGGCAAGTTGTACCTTAGTTAATAACAAGAAAGTTAGCTGGTTTGTGAGAGTAGTAAGTGCTAGTTCTATGTTCTCTATCAAATTAAGGTTACAAATCATGTGGTGGTAATGTTATCCTTCAACTAATTTGGTTTGAGATGTAGATGGAGAATAAAACACATAATGACCTTCTTACTATCGTGCTTGTGTAACACACTATTTGCTGAGGTGAGATCCAATCCATTCTTATGAAAGAATACTAGATTCCTTAGTCCTTGTACTAGAATCCTATCACCATTAGCTACGTCTACATTCTATACACCTAGTTCTACACTCTTTATCAACTTAAGTTACTAAACAATTGGTGAGTAGCAACTGAGTCAATATCAAGAGAGTTAGCTGGTTTGTGAGAGTAGTAAGTGATAAAGATTTTTTTGCGGTTTCTACTCTATCAAATCATTGAGGTGGTGGATAAGCAAATGGATGTCGAAGCAATACTCGGATGTGTTTACAAGCAATCTAGACTATGTGATTCATCTAGTTCAAGCCAACCAACCATAGAAATTTGTCACATAACTATGAATCATTTCAGATCAAGCAAAAAAAAAGGAAGCTAAATGACAAAAATGAAACAGGATGATGATGATCAAACAGAAAAAAGGTGGAAAAATAGATCACAAATAAGATTCAAGCAATAATAAAAAGAAGGATCTTGAGGAGTGGGCCATCCACACTCGTTGATTGGTCAAATCGAGGGATCTCTAGAGAGACAAATGTAAGATCAACCCACTCTAGTGGTGAAGATCTCTATCCAAACCAGATGATCCAATATGACACTAGACGTGATCATTCCAGTCCGGATGCATAAAGCTTGGCTCTAGTTTATCAAGCAATCGCAAACCCAAGCCAAACTCTGTCCAAAAGAGTGTCAACAAGCTTTGGAGATTCCAATCGGTCCCATTACAAGATCACGGGCTAAAGAACTTCAAGGAAGCCTTTGTGGATTTATTCAAAGTTTTTTGGACAATGAACACCAAGAAAAATCCATTGGGATCGATACTCACCAAGTCCAATCCATTTTGAGCCTTCTACAAGTCCATGAGGAGCCTTAAAACAAGTCTTAAAATCCAGCCCACTAATAAAGACGAATTTGGGAGACTAAAATGTATCTTCATGACCAAAGAAGTTCAAGAGTCATTTTTTAGTCAAGAATTATAAATGCTCTTCATTTACTAAGTAGTTTTCTTTCATTTTTGAGACAATTAAGACTCTAGTTTTCCGAAAAGTCATTTCTTTCTCTTGTAATTCTCTTTCAGAGATTATCCAACTTTTTATCAATAAATTTGAGAGTGATTCTCTTTTGTTCCTTGTGAACGTTTCGACCGGTCTTGGTGTGTCATATCCAAGTGATCAAATTTGTTTATCAAGTATTTTCAATCATACTTGTGTGGCAATTCCTTGCCATTGACGTGAAGAGAGGAGTTGAAAAAACAACAATCTTCGGTTTAATATACCAGAGGTGGGGGCTGCTCTAATCTACATTTCGTGGTTCCACCACCTTGCTTGACTGAAGGAGAGTTGATATAACAACACTCTTGGGTTTTATATACCTAAGGTGGGGGTTACTCGAATTCTTTGAAAATCAAGAATTATCCTAACAACTCGAAGTGTCGATTCTTTTGGGGTTTTTGCGTCATTTGGTATCAGAGAACACTTCCGAGTTTGTTTATCTCTTTACCTTTAATCTCTTTATCTTCTATCTTTTCATCTTCTATCTTTTCATCTTCTAAACTTTTCACCTTCTAACTTTTCACCTTCTATCATTCTTGTTATTTTTCTAAAAAAAAAAAAAAATATAAAAAGAAGAGAAAAGAAAAGCGAAACAAAAAAAAAGAAAAATAAGAGAAAAATAAGAAAACAAAAAGAAAAGAAAAAGAAAAGAAAAATTCTTCATTTTGTAAAACATAAGGGTTAAGTTTGTGTACCAAGAACTAACACTTGTTGTGAAACACTTGCTAGGCCGCTGATCCTTGAGGAAAGCATATCAAAGAAAGATTGATTAGTTCTATAAGAACATCCTGAGAATCGAAAGAGAGGAAAAAGGCGTAAGGTTGTGAGAACATTTGAGAGAAAAGCCAAATAATTGAGTGAAACACTTGTGTGACAAAACACTTGAGAGATTGTGAGGCATTTTTCTATTAACAAATCTTTTCTTTTACATGTTCAAATTATGTCAAACGACAATAATAACAACCAATACGGTGAGCAAGCATAAGGAGTTCCAAATCTCCAAATGCAAGCCTTGATGGGAGAGATGACTCGGTTGTTGAGGATTGAGATGGAGGCAGTCCATGAGCCTTTGGATCAAGTCCAAAATGAGGTAACACATAGGCAACAACCTCAGCTGCCTAATGCACAAAGAGATCCACCATGAGCTGAAGGGCAAGGAGAAGAAGTTGACTACTATGGTCAAGGTGGGAACTCATCTAACTTTAGTCAAAGGAGACTTAGACGTGCTAGGGAACAATAGGTCGGGCTGATGATAATCTTGGAGGACTTAAGATGAAAATTACACCTTTCCAAGGAAAGAACGATCTGGATGCTTATCTTGAGTGGGAGAAAACAGTTGAACCTTTTTTTGATTGCCAAAACTATTCTGAGCTGAAAAAGGTACGAGTTACAGCCATTGAGTTTTATGATTATGCTATTAACTGGTGGGATCAAGTGGTGACAAGCAGGAGAAGAAAAGGAGTAAGACCCATTGAGACTTGGGAAGATATGAAAGCGTTGATGAGGCGACGGTTTGTTCCTAGTCACGACCACCAAGAGCTGCATCAAAAACTTAGGAGATTGGTGCAAGGGAACCGTAGTGTGGAGGATTATTTCCAAGAGATGAAAATTCTTATGATGAGAGCTAATATAGACGAAGATCGTGAGGCTACCATGGCCAGATTTCTTAGTGCATTGAATCGTGAGATCCAAGATTGAGTAGAAATGCAACACTATGTGGAGTTGGAAGATATGTTGCATAAGGCTATCTTGGTTGAGCAGCAGCTCAAGAGGAAGGGTAACACTCGACAAAATGTTGGTTCAAATTCTAATACTCAACGTCCTACCTACTCTCGTGTGGACAAAACTGTTCAGAAACCTAAGTTTGAGTCAAAGCCAAATCCTACTCGGCAAGACGTCAAAGGTCAAACTAAATCCTCATCTACAAGGAACCGTGATGTAAAATGTTTTAAGTGTCTTGGTTGGGGACATTATGCATATGAATGCTCAAACAAGAGGGCTATAATACGTAAGGCCAACGGTGAGAATGAAACTGAAGAGGAAGAGGTTTCAGAATCTTCACCTTCTCAAGATGAGTTTGAAGTGTCCGCAGCCCGAGGTGAACTTTTAGTAGCTACAAGGTCTTTAAGAGTGCAAAGCAAGCTAGAGGAGAATTTGCAGCGTGAGAATATGTTCCACACATGATGTCTTGTTCTTGACAAAGTGTGTAGTCTTATAATTGATGGAGGGAGTTGCACGAATGTGGCAAGCACTACTCTTGTGGAGATGTTAGGATTAACTACTCAAAGGTATCCAAAACCGTACAAGCTACAATGGTTGAGTGAGTTTGGGGAACTCAAAGTATCCAAGCAAGTTGTGGTTCCATTTAGCATTGGGAAGTATAAAGATGAGGTGCTGTGTGATATTGTTCCAATGGAAGTTGGACATATAATTCTTGGGAGACCGTGGCAGTGTGATAGAAAAGTTGTTCATGATGATTTCTCCAACAAGCATTCGTTTGGATATAAAGGGAAGACTATTACGCTTGTTCCTATGACTCCTAATGAGATCTACCAAGATTATTTGCTTCTAAAGCAACGTAAGGAGACAATTTTGAGTGATTCAAACACTAAACACCAAAAAGAGAGTGAACTTGAGAGAGAAACACCAAAAATGAGTGAACAGAAAAAGAGTGAGCCAGAGAGTGAAACACACAAAGAGAGAAAACACCAAAATTTCTTTGTGAGAACGAGTGAGATAAAGAGAGCTTTGGTTTCACACCAACCGATGTTTGTACTTATGTACAAAGAGGCTGATAAGAGTTCTACTAACCTTAACTCTGATCTACCTCTTGGTGTCTCTTCTTTGTTGCCGGATTTTGAAGATGTATTTCTGGATGAGAACCCTAGTGGTTTACCTCCAATCCGTGGGATTGAGCATCAAATAGATTTTGTACCTGGAGCACCCATTCCAAACCGGCCAGCTTATAGAACCTATCTGGAAGAGACCAAGGAGTTGTAAAGGCAAGTAAGTGAGCTGATGGATAAAGGATATATCTGTGAGAGTATAAGTCCATGTGTCGTGCCAGTTTTGCTAGTTCCTAAGAAGGATGGAACTTGGCGCATGTGTGTTGATTGTAGATCCATCAACAATATCACGGTAAAGTATTGACATCCTATTCCTCGTTTAGATGATATGCTAGATGAGCTGCACGGTTCTTGTGTCTTTTACTAAAATTGATCTTAGAAGTGGATATCACCCAATTCGAATGAAAGAGGGTGATGAATGGAAAACTGCTTTTAAAACAAAACATGGTCTTTATGAGTGGTTAGTCATGCCTTTTGGATTAACTAACGCACCATGCACGTTCATGAGGTTAATGAATCATGTTTTGCGACCTTTCATTGGTTTGTTTGTGGTCGTCTACTTTGATGAGATTCTGATTTTTAGCAACAGCTTGGAAGAACACATTTAACATTTATAATATGTTCTAGGTGTATTAAGAAAGGAAAGCTATATGCTAACTTGAAGAAATGCACTTTTTGTTCGGATAACCTTGTGTTTCTAGGCATTGTTGTGAGTGCACATGGTACACAAGTGGACGAAGAGAAAGTGAGAGCAATCACATAATGGCCAAGTCCTAAAACCGTGGGAGAAGTTCGAAGTTTCCATGGCCTTGCTGGGTTCTATAGATGATTTGTTCGTGATTTCAGTACCATTGCTGCTCCACTTACTGAAGTAATCAAGAAAGATGTTGGACTTAAATGGGGAGAAGCTCAAGAGAACGCATTCCAATAACTCAAAGAAAAATTCACTAATGCACCACTCCTATCATTACCTAATTTTCTTAAAACTTTTGAGATTGAATGTGATGCATCTGGTGTAGGTATTGGAGCCGTGCTTATGCAAGAGAGGAAGCCAATCGCTTTCTTTAGTGAGAAGCTTGGACGAGCAACTCTAAACTATCCGACTTATGACAAGTAGTTATATGCCTTAGTTAGAGCTTTGCCAACATGGCAGCATTATCTTTGGCCAAAGGAGTTTGTAATCCATACGGATCATGAGTCTTTGATGAGGACATCAAGCCGGTTGAACCAAGTATGCCAATGACCAGAGCTAGAGCACGCAAGCTTAGGGAACAACTAGGAGAAGCTGTAGCTGACGTCTTGAGCAAGGAAGATGATGCTCCTTCACCGGACCGCACAAAGATCGACAAGAGCCATATTGAAGTCTTTTCAAGAAGTGCGGAGAAGGCTAAGAACTCAAGCCAAGACCAAGCAACACGTCAAGAGGAGGACCAAGAAATTCAAGACATTCAAGAAGCTGATCAAGAGGGCCAAGAACCGTCAAGACTTGAGCTGGAAGCAACCAACAAGGCTTGGCCTTTCATTCGGTCCAACAAGGTATGTTTTGTGTTTAATTTAAATGTGTTTGCAGGTCCACCACGCCCAATGGCTCCAGCACCTTAGAATATAGAGTCTTAGAGTCCATAGGCTTTTATTTTCGTTTAATAAAGTGGGCCAAGGCTTCAGCTTGTGAAGCAAGGCCACAACCGAACTCTAGTTAGTTGTTTTGCATTTGTTTCTTGTTTGCTTGTTAATGGGCTGCGACCCATCTTTTATTTGTTTTGTTTTGAGTTGAGTCGGCCTTAGGGCTAGCTGATAGAACCCTTAGATAAGGTCCCCTTGCAGCTGTGTAATTTTCTACTTTTGACTATCAATAAAGATCAAACTTTCTTCTACAAGAAAATCTAACCGTTAGAGAGCTTAGCCACTTGTCTAGAGGTTTAAACCACACTAAGAGATCTTGAGAGGATTCCCCTTTATCGAGAGTGTGTTCGAGTGTATCAAGAAGCCTACCATTCTTCTTGTGGATCACTCTTCAATCCACCTACTTCCGCCGCACATCATCTTCTTATCAAAGGAAGTACTCACGGTTCCCTTTGATTAAGATCCATTCCCAACAACATTAGAGAAGCACCTTGAGGCGTGTATCATTTTGTTATCAGAGCCAAAGGTTTCCTAGAAGGTTGTATCTATCCTTTCTTTCGTTGTTATCTCGGTTTTATTTCAATATTTGCTTCATCGTTATCGCATAGGTTGTTAGATTTGATTTCCGAGTTGAATCAACCATTGTTTGCTTAGATCCAAGTTAGAACTTGTTTGTGACGGCTAGGGTTCTTAGTTTTCAATTGTAGAAGACAAAGAAATTGGTTGTTTGATCTCTAAACTCCTGTAGGGTGCAGAGAATTGTGTTGTTTCCTTAAGTTGTTCTTTCCATTTTTGTGTTTTACTCTTTCTCACGCATTTACATTTTTCTTACAAAAAAAAGAAGAAAAGTTAACTACTCTTATTTCTTTGTGTGTAGACGACATGCAAGGCAATGGAAGTGCACCAAACCTAGCCGAGACGTTTGCACAAATCCATGTTCAACTTTAAGCCCTTACCACCCGTATGGACCGTCTAGAGCCGCGTTCGGGCAACACTCGTGCGTCTAATCACACCAACGATGAAGATAGTGATTCAATCCGTGAAGTCAACCTTGAACCAGACCCGGATGACCCACCTGGACGACGAGCTAACCAAAGCCGTGAACCACAACATCGTGGCCGAGACCGAGAGGATCCGGTATATGGCGGTATTGATCCAAAACTTACCGCACAAATGTTTGCCGGGAAGGTGGATCCGGAAGCTTACTTTGATTGGGAGAAGCGGATGGAATATATATTTGAGTGTTATCACTATGCTGATCACAAGAGAGTGAGCTTTGCTGCTGCTCAAGTCACGGACAACGCCTTGTCATGGCGGGATCGTGACATGGCCGAACGTAGACGCCATCA
Source organism: Lepidium aucheri (assembly GCA_900406435.1). Lineage (NCBI taxonomy): Eukaryota > Viridiplantae > Streptophyta > Magnoliopsida > Brassicales > Brassicaceae > Lepidium > Lepidium aucheri. Next base: position 8,981 of record OVBA01002242.1, on the reverse strand, counting down.
CTACAACCAAGTCACCACTTGGGAANGAAGAGATGAAGTTTAATTTGAGAAAAAGGTATGTGCCTCCTTATTTCCATAGAGACTTACAAAAAAGGTTTCGTAAGTTGGTGCAGGGAAATAGGTCCGTGGAGGAATATATTGAAGAGTTTGAAAGCTTGAAGAATCGGCTAGAAACCAAAGAACCAGAGGAGCCTATTATGGCACAATTTTAGGATTGTCTACAAGAANTGGTCTACAAGACCGAATAGCAAGAAAAGTGGAGAGGCAGCCATATCATGAGTTGAGAGAGTTGCTGCACTTTTCCATACAAGCTGAGCAGCACATCTAGAGAAATACGGCTGCATTTAACCGCACCAAGAACAACAACTCTTGGACCGCACCCACCACTAGACCGCAAGACAAAGGCAAAGCTATTGAGCAAGA